>JAABKJ010075445.1:83763202-83778446 GCA_011634705.1 Andricus grossulariae | reverse complement strand
TTTCTCAACTATAGAAGAATAATTTTTCAACCAAAAGTAGAAAATTTAAATTTTTAGTTAGAAAATATAAATTTACAACAACAACGAAAAACGAAATTTTAACAACAAAAAGACAAAATACAAAAAAATCGACGAATTTTCAACTAAAAAAGATAATTTTTCAACCAAAAATAAAATAGTCAAATTTTCTGCTAAAAAAAATAAATTAAAAAAAAACGAATATTCAAACCAAAGAATTTTAAACAAAAAATAGAACAGTTAAATATTAATTATATAATGAATTGTCAACCAAATAAAATAACTGTTCCGAAAAATAGTTAAATTTTCAACCAAACAGATGGATTTTCATTTTTCAACGAAGAAGATAAATTTTTATCCAAAAATAGAATAGTTCCAGAAAAAAAATAATTTTCAAAAAATGAATTTTTAATTGAGTAATTCCGCTTTCAACTAAATAGTTAATTTTCCACCAAAAATACGAATTTAAAAAAAACAGTTAAATTTTAAATTAAAAATTTGAATCTTTAAAAAATATGAATTTTCAACAAACTGGTTGATTTTTAAAGCCAAAAAGACGAATAGTCTAAAAAACGATTGAATTTCCAACCCAAGAATATGATTTTTTAACGAAAATGTTCATTTTCCACCAAAAAGATAATTTTTCATCCAAATAGTCAAATTTAAACCAAAATATGGGGATTTTTAACAAAAAAGTTTCTTTTCAACCAAATAATTTAATTTTCTACCAAATTATTGAACTCCCAACCGAACGAGATTAATTTAGACCCAAATATTTGCATTTTTGACCAAAAATAATTAATTTTCATCCAAGATGATTAATTTTCGACCAAAAAGACGAATCTTTAACAAATTACGAGAATTTTCAACTAAAAAACATAAATTTTTAATAAATATATTAAGTTTCAAACCAATATGTAAGAGTTACATTGCGTTAGTTAAAAACATTAATTATCAACAAACAAACAAAAATGAATTAAAAAAAGAGTAATTTTCAACAAAAGAGTTCAACCCAAAAGACGATTTTTGAACCCGGAAGATTAAAAAAAGATGAATATTTGAACCAAATAGTTAAATTTTCAACCAAAAAGATTAATTTTCCAGCAAGAAGATTAATGTTTTCCCAAAAAACACAAATTTTCAACGAAATACATAAATTTTCAGAAAAATTGTTGATTTTTAACCAAAAAGACGAACTATATACAAAACGGTTGAATTTTCAACCCAAAAATATGATTTTTTTAAGAAAAAAATGAATTTTTTACCAAAAAGTTAAATTTCCATGAAAATAGTTATATTTGAAAAAAAGTTACTTTTCTACCAAATTATTGAATCCTCAAATAAATTAGATTAATTTAGGCCGAAACAGTTGCATTTTTAATTCAAAAGGATGAATTTTCTACCAAAAGGATTAATTTTCTACCAAAAATGAATAATTAAAAAAAAACACATTTTTTGACTGAAAATTCAAGTATTCTGTTTTTAGTTAAAAATTCAACTATTTGGTTTAAAATTAACTTTGTTGTTGAAAATTCCACTATTTGGTTAAAAGTTGAATAACTTTGTC
The DNA here is from genome assembly GCA_011634705.1 of Andricus grossulariae. NCBI lineage: Eukaryota > Metazoa > Arthropoda > Insecta > Hymenoptera > Cynipidae > Andricus > Andricus grossulariae. The sequence goes on along the minus strand of JAABKJ010075445.1, from coordinate 83,776,861 downwards.
GAAAATATATCTTTTCTGGTTGGAATTTAATTTTTTTGGTTAAAATTGGATGAATTTTCAGATACACTGATGAATCTTCAACAAAAACAAACAAAAAAAAAATTTTAACAAAATAGTGTAATTTTCAACCCAAAAAATGAGTTTTCTACAAAAAACGGACAAATTTTTAACTAAAAAATATCCGATTTCAACAAATGTAAATTGCCAACAAAAAAATTGATATTTATCCAAAAGAGATAAATTGTCAAGTAAAATGATGGAATATTCAATTAGAAAAGTTACTATTTCATTTAAAAAATAATAATTGAAAAAAATTTTTTTTCAAAACAATCGTTACATTTTCAAACAAAGTTATGAATTTTTAACTAAAGCAATGAATCTTCAACTGAAATAGTTGAATTTTAAACCAAAAAACATGAATTTTCAATTAAAAAAGACCATTTTTCATCAAAAAATTGAGCAGCTAAAATTGCTAGTTAAAAAAATTAATGTTTAACCAGAGAAGTTAATTTTCAACCAAAAAACAAAATACAATTTCAAACAAAGTGATGAATTTTTAATTGAAATGCTGAATCTTCAACAGAAATACCTGAAAAGATGAATTTTCAACTACCATAATATACGAGCTTTGAATTAAAAAAGATAAATTGTCAAACAAAAATTGAATAATTAAATTTTTAGATAAAAAAATTAATGCCCAACCAAAGAGATAAATTTAATTTTCACCTAAAAATAAAAAAAATAAATAAAAAAATAGCTCAACTTTCAACTGGAAGTTAAAATTTACAGTAAAAAAATTAATTTTCAGTCAAATAAAAAATGAATTTTTAACAAAGGACCACACTTGTCAACCAATGAGATGAATTTCCAATTAAAATTATGAATCTTCAACCAAAAAAAAAATAATAATTTTTAACAAAAGAATTTAACTTTCAACAAATAAATTAAATTGTCACTGCAAAAAAGTTGAATTCTTATCGAAAAATTTAGTAGTTGATATTTCAATCAAAATATATGACTCTTTAACATGAGTTGAATTTTCAATTAACAAAGATTTTTTAGTCAAGAATGCGGAAAAATTGCAAACTCTAGAATTTTCGAGCAAAAGGATGAAATTTCCAATAGATACTTGAATTTTCAACTAAAAAAATTAATTTTCAACCAAAAATGGAAGTGACATTTTTAGATAAAAAAAATTAATTTCCAACAATACGTACAATTTGCAACAAAAGGAATGAATTTCCAACTAAAAAAGAAAACATTTTCAACCGAAAATGGAATAGTTAAATTTTCTGTAAAAAAAAAAGAATTTTCAACCAGAAAAAGCGAGATGAATTTTCAATTAAAGTAATGAACCTTCAACCAACAAAATTACTTTTTAATAAAGTAGTATAACTTTGAACCAAAAAAGATAAATTTGCAATAAAAAATTGAATATTTGATATTTCAGCTAAAAAAGATTTAAGAGATTTTAATATTAAACAAAAAACAGTTAAATTTAAACAAAAAAGACTAACTTTAAAGGAAATACTTATTTTTTAGGATTAAAAATTAATTAAATAAAAAAATGTCAACAAAATAGTTGAATTTTCATCAAAAGAAATGAATTTGATGCTAAAAAACAAAATTTGTAACAAGAAATGAAAAAGTTCAATTTTTAGTTGAAAAAATAATTTTGAACCAAAAAAAGAGGAGGTTTGAACAAAATAATTAAATTTCCAACCAAAAAGATGAATTTTCAAACAAGAAGACTAATTTTCTACCAAAGAGTCCAATTTTTAACTAAAAAATTAATTTTTAACAAAAAAATATTGTTAACGAAGGAGTTGAATTTTTAACCAAAGAAATGAATTTTCAAGAAAAATAAATGAATTTACAAAAACTAAAAAGATCAATTTTCAAGAAAAGAAAACGATTTTCATAAACTAGTTAAATTTTCAACCGAAAAATGATTTTTAACCAAAAAAATTAATTGTTAAGCACCAAGATTTAATTGTCAACCAAAAGAGAAAAATTTTCAATAAAATACACGAATTTTCATCCAAATGGTTCATTTTTAAACTAAAAGCGACAAATTTTTATCCAATAATGGACAAAGAGATGAATCTTCAACAAACAACGTAAAATGTAATAGTTGATATTTCAACCAAATAATATTTTAAATTACAAGCCATTGAATTAAACTAAAAAGGACGAATTTTCAACAAATCATGTAATTTTTTAAATAAAAAAGATTAGTTTTGAACCAAAAATAAAACAAAAAAGACAAAATTAAAAAATAAAAGTTAAATTTTCAACCAAAGAGAAGGAACTTCAACTGATAAAATTTTGATAAAAAAACAGTTGAATTCAACCAAAAAAAGAAAGACGATTTTTCTCCAAAACAATTGGTTTTTTATTTGCATATATGGTTGTTTTTAGTTTTCTCTATAAAAATAGAAAACTTTTAAAAATGTGTACTTTGAAACGTTTTTTCAGTAAACATTAATTTTATATTTGTGAAATTTAGAAGTAACTATGCAAGAAGACCGTACTCAATATATTAAATTTTTTCTTTTTAAACTGAATGACACTTTGACCCTATTTTACAAGTGAACTATAAACTTTTATTGATAATTTATATAAAAAAAATAACTATTTTCATATATGGTTTATAGTTGGATTTTTAATTTTTTTTTAAATAACCAAGATTTTCGTAAATAAAAACACAATCTTCGATTGTTTCACAGGGTGTCCAGCGATTCTTAGGAACGAAATTCAAGGTCTTTTCCAGGTTTTCCAGGTCAAGAAGTCAAGTTTTTTAAATTAAATCAATTTTTTCCCAAAAACAAAAAATCGAATTTTTAACAAAATACGTGAATTTGAAAACCAAATATTTTAATTTTTCGAAGAAATTTTCAACCTAATAATTGAATTTTTAACAAAAAATGTTATATTCCGACGAAAAAAGACACATTTTGCACAAAAATAGATGAATTTGCCACTAAAATATATAAATTTTCAACAAAAAATAGAATAGTTTAATTTTAAGTTAGAGAAATAAGTTTTTGAGGCAAATAAAATAAATTTTCAACGCAGTGGTTATATTTTCTAAAAAAACAAATCAATAAAAAGAAAAAAACTAATTTTCCACCAAAAAAGAATAATTTTTAACAAAAACATAAATTTTCAACCAAAAAGGACAATTTTTCAACAAAATATAGGAATTTTCAAATAAAAAATAGATTTTCAACAAAAAATAGAATAATTTAATTTTCAGTTAGAGAAATGAGTTTTTTATGATAATCAAAAATAAATTTTCAACGAAATAGATATATTTTTAAAAACTAAGAAATGAATTTTTTATCAAAAAGATCAAATTTCTATAAAAAATAAATGTCGTCAAAAAATGTAGTTAATTTTTTAGTTCAAAAATTAATTTTCAATAAAAACACTAATTTTCAATAAAAGAAAAATTAATTCTAAATTAAAACAACTAATTTTCAACAAGAAAAGAATTATTTTCAACAAAATATATGAATTTTCAACAATTATTCACCAAGAATATTAATATTCTACCACCAAAGACAAAGTTTCAACAAAATACAGAACTTTTCAAACAAATACTTGAATTTTCAATTAAAGAAGATTAATGTTCAAACAAGCATGATATAGTCAAATTTTCAGCTGAAAATTCAATTTTCAATCTAAAAAAAAAACTAATTTGAACCAAAAAAATTAATTTTCTTTCTCATAAATATTATCTTTTCAGTTATAAATTTTATTCATTGTTTGAAAATTTAACAACTCTGCTGAAAAGTCATCCCTTTTGGTCAAGGATTCAACTGTTTTGTTGAAAACTCAATTATCCGTAAAAAAATTTACATGTTTAAAATTTATATTTTGTTGAAAGGTCAACTAAACTCCTTTTTGGATAAAAATTCAAAATTTTTTTGACAATTTATCTCTTTCATTTAAAAATGTGTTAGTTTTAGTGGAAATTTAATCTTTTTTTGGTTAAAAATGCAACTTTTTGGTTGAAGATTCTGCAATTTTGTTAGTCATCATTTTTTGGGTTTTCAAATATTTTTTTTTAATTTGTCATTTTAACTGAAAATTCAACTGCGTGAGTAAAAGTTCAACTACTTTGTTCAACTTTTGTTTTTGTTAATAAAAGTTTATCTCTTTGGTTGGAAATTTAACTTTTTTGTTAATGATTTTTTTTGTGTGCTAAAAATGACTATTTTCAGCAAAACACAGCACGTCAACACTTCAAGTGGGAAGCACGCACTTTTGCACATATAGCGCATAATGATAACGCAGTTTCATCAAATTAAATTCAATTAACTTTTTTCTGAAGATTCATATTTTCTGGTTGAAAATTCAATTTTTTGACAGAAAATTCGTCATTTCGCTTGAGGGTCTGACAATTTTGATAAACTTTCCTTTCTCTCATGACTGAAAAATCTTTATCTGTTGAAATGCCTTCTTGGTTTTAAAATTCATCTTTTTGGATGAAATTTCATTTTTGTTGTTGTTGAAATATCAACTATTGAACTTTCTCGTTAAGAATTCATATTTTCATGCGGAGAATTCAATTATTTTGTCAAAAATTCAACTATTTTTTGTAGAAACTTTAATTTCTGCTTAAAACTCATATTTTGATATGGAAAATTCAATTTCAACTATTCAACTATTTTGTTTAAAAATCTGCGTTCAACGACTTTCTTAAGGATCACTTTTTTGTTGAAGATTCATATTTTTTTTGTTAGGAATTCATCTTTTCAGGAGGAGAATTCAATTATTTTGTCAAAAATTCAACTATTTTTTGTAGAAACTTTAATTTCTGCCTAAAACTCATGTTTGGATATGGAAAAGTCAATTTCAACTATTCAACTATTTTGTTAGAAAATTTGCGTTGAACGACTTTGTTAAGGATCACTTTTTTGCAGAAGATTCATATTTTTATTTGAAGTTCATCTCTTTGGTTGAAATTTTAATTATTTTGTTGAAGATTGATCTTTTTCAATTGAAAATATAACACTTCAAGTGGGTAGCACGCACTTTTGCGCATATAGCGCATAACAATGACGCAGTTTCATTAAATTAAATTAACTTTTTTCTGAAGATTCATATTTTCTGGTTAAAAATTTAATTTTCTGACAGAACATTCGTCTTTTGGCTTGAAGATCTGACCATTTTGATAAACTTTTCTTTCTTTCATGACTGAAAAATCTTTATGTGTTGAAATGTCTTCTTGCTTTTAAAATTTATCTTTTTGGACGAAATTTCAATTTTTGTTGTGGTTGAAATATCAGCTATCACACTTTTTTTGTTGGGAATTCATCTTTTCAGGAGGAGAATTCAATTATTTTGTCGAAAAATTCAACTATTTTTTGTAGAAACTTTAATTTCTGCTTAAAACTCATATTTGAATTTGTTTTTACGATTATTGTTCTCCGACGAGTCGTCTTTCGCGAACCACGTAACGGTTAATCGACATAACATGCGTTATTGAAGTGTAAAAAACCCACACTAGTTGCGCAAAGTTGAGCGTCAGCGTCCTTGGTCTGTGAACGGTTGGTGTGGAGTATTTCAGACCAACTTATGGAACCGTATTTTATTGATAATCTAAATGGTGATAAATATCGTCACTTTTTTAAAAATGAACTTGCAATGTTGCTTGAAGATCTAAGCTTGGAAGTGCGACAGAACATGTGGTGTCAACATGACGGTTCTCCAGCGCATTATCGGCAATGGCGCGTGAAGTAGTAAATCGCGAATTCAACAGTCACTTAAACAAGCACCCCGATAGTCATATGCGAGGGAAATCACCGAAAAAAAAGGATCTCGATAGTGACAGGCGAAGGAACTTACCGAAAAAAGCACCCCAAATGGAACAGACCACCACAATGTCGACATCGTTGTTCCTGGATAGCGTGAAAAGTAGTACATTCATTGACTGCTTACATACCTGAAGTCAAAATGAACAGCTTTTTTCTTGAAAATAAAATTGAGGTTTATTATTTTTCTACTCTATTTTACCCCGTTTCCAAGTCAGTGGAGGGGATATTAAAAAATAAATTGATTACAATTTAATAACTCTCCTGCAAACAACCAATACGTTTTTTTTATCTTCCGTTTGGAAGCGCATTCCGTGAGTTGTAAACAATGTCATTTTTTGCAATTGCATTGCCATCTCCCGACAATTGACCATTTTTTTTCGAATAAAACTCATGTTTTTCTTTAATGGAGAATCTGAATCTTCAGGCGGCATTTGACTCAGTTAACAGGTGGGTGTTATGGGCAGCCATGAAAGATAAAGGAGTAGACGAATGCTTAATAAAGAAAATAAAAAAAAATATTTGTGAAAACTAAGATAAGGGTGAAGATAGGAGATAAGAAAGGGGAGGAAGTCTGGACAGGAGAAGGGCTCAAGCGAGGGTACCAATTGAGCCTACTTCTGTTTAGTATTCTTCCGGCATATTTAGAGGAGTTGGAGTGGAAAGGGAAAGGGGGGACAACATTAGGAATAGGCAAAGTGTATTCACTAGCATATGCAGATGATGTAGTGCTGGTAGCGGATGATAGAAGAGTTATGAATCTGTTGATGAGAGTGTGAAATAAAAAGGGTAGATTAGAGTAGGAATGAAAGTTAAATAACATGGTGCTGCAGTTTGTAGAGGAGTTTTGCTAGCTAGGATTTTGGTTTGAAACGAGAGGAGGAAGCGAGCGGCAGGTGAGAAAGTAATTAGAATGCACGAGTAATGTAATGGGACAAGTATGAGGTATAGGGAAAAGAAGGCTCGAGGACGACTGGAAGATAAGGTTATGTTCAGTGTTAAGCTATAGAGTGGAAATTTAGAGATTTTGAAAACATACAAGAGTGAAAAGTTTACATGAGAGATTTTTGTGATGGGTAATGAAAGTGAGTTGGATTTGCGCAGGTTGTATGCTGAGGGAAGATATAGGGTGAGAAAAGATGGTGGTCAGGCAAGTGAAAAGGGCCTGGAACCTAGAAGAGAAACTAAGAAGCGTAGGGGCAAGGTAAATTGTATGAAATGAGGCTTGAATGTGGCTTGCAAGTGAGGGGTAGAGAGTGAGAGGAAATAGAGAAAGAGCTGAAAGTAAGGCAAGGGGGAAAAGATGGTGAAAAATCGCAGATTCAAGGAACAACAGCTGCTATAGAATGGTTAAGAGGCAGAAGGAACAGGAGTACCTGAACAAGATTGAAAATCACACCAAGAGAACATCCTTACTTTTTTCGTAGGACTCGTCTCACCCGACGTTAGCATGAACTATATCATACTATGACAGTATTCAGTCTTACTATTTTAGTGTCACAATGTAGAACAAATGGAATAGAGTGGTGAGATTCAGAACGGGAGAGGGTCGAAGAGCATGTAGGTATTGGATGAATGAAGAAGAGAATCTGTGTAGAGTATGTAGGTATGAGCAGGAAAAATGGTTGCATGTGTTAGAGAGGCGTACAGCTGGCGAGGGGAGGGGGGTAAATAAGAGAAAATGAAATGGATTTCGGATGAAAATGGTCAGGGGGATGACTGGATGAAGAAGCTGGAAGATCTGAGAGAGAAAGCTACGCGCTCGGTCTTTGGATTTTCCACACACTTGTGGACAGACTCTTTAAAATTAAAGGTCAGAGCGTTAACAACTGTAATTTGATGATTGTGAATTCCCTTTTGTTAAAGCTCCTTTAGCTTTAGCGAACATATTCTCATCACGCATCTGGTGCTTTGCACTCGATTTCGTCCAAAATGTGAACATTTCTACATTATGTTCGACACTATCATATCTAATGTATATTATATTTATTTATGTACCTCGATGTGGTACTGCTTATTCAGATATAGCAAAATAATTTACAATTTTTATTTTTCATGATAACTTGATTATTTTCTCCTTACTTTGCAATAATTTTCGTTCTTAGCTGCCCTGAAAATGCGTTCAGTTTGAACGCGCAAATCAAAAACTGTGATTCAAGCCCCTCATAAACTACAATCATAAAGTGAAATTAAACATGTTTTTTTTTAAAACAAAATACATGAATTCTCACAAATAGTTGAATTTTGAACTAAAAAATCAATTTTTTAACAAAAATGGAATCGTTAAATTTGCAATTAAAAAAATTTATTTTCCATCAGAAAAAAAAACCGGACAGAACCTCCAACCAAAGTGATGAATTTTCAACTAGAATTATGAATTTTCAACTGGAATAGATGAATTTTAAACCAAAAAATTAATTTTTAATAAAAGAGTTTAACTTTTAAACAAGCAGATTTATTTTCAACCAAAAAGATGAATTTTCAACCCAAAAAATTAGTTTTTTTTTTACAAAATACATGAATTCTTAACCAAATAGTTGAATTATGAACTAAAAAAAATAATTTTTAATCAAAAATGGAACAGATAAATTTTCAGTTAAAAAAAATAATTTTCCACCAAAAGAAAAACAAACTTTTAAACAAAGTGAAGAGTTTTCAACTAAAGTGATGAATTTTAAACCAAAAAGATGATTTTTCAATTAAGATGATCTACCTTTAACTGGAATAATTTAATTTTCAATAACAAAGGTTAACTTCCAACTGAAATGATAAATATTTAACTGGAACAGTTTAATTTTCTACCAAAAAAATGTATTATCCAACAAGAAGATTAATTTTCTAACAAAAAAGATGATTTTTTAACAAAATACAATAATTCTAACCAAATATTTGAGTTTTCAACTCAAAAAGATCAATTATCAACCAAATAGTTGAATTTTTAACTAAAAAATATATTTCAACCAAAAATGGAATAGGTAAATTTTCATGTAAAAAATTAATCTTCTAACAAAATAAAAACAAATTTTCAACTAAAGTGATGAATTTTCAACTAAAATGATGAATCCTTTTAAATAATTTAAATAAATGAATTTTTAACCAAAAGCATGAATTTTCAATTAAAATGATCTATCTTTAACTGGAATAATTTAATTTTCAAGACAAAAGATTACCTTTCAACTGAAATGATAAATATTTAACTGGAACAGTTTAATTTTCTACCAAATAAATGTATTATCTAACAATAAGATGAATTTTCTACCAAAAAAAGACGATTTTTTAACAAAATACATGAATTCTAACCAAATAGTTGAATTTTCAACTCAAAAAGATCAATTATTAATCAAATGGTTGAATTTTGAACTAAAAAATATCAGATTACAACAAAAAATGGAATAGGTAAATTTTCAATTAGAAAATTAATCTTCTACCAAAATAAAAACAAATTTTTAAACTTAAGTGATGAATTTACAATTAAAATGACGAATTCTCGACTGAAATAAATAAATTTTAAACCAAAAAGATGAAGTTTTAATTAAAATTATGTATCTTTAACTGGAATACTTGAATTTTCAACTAAAAAAGACTAACTTTCAACCAAATGGTTTCATTTTAAACCAAAAAGATGATTTTTCAACTAAAATTATGAATTTTTAACTGGCATAGTTAAATTTTTCATCAAGAAGATTAATTTCTAACAAAAAATACGAATTTTGAAAAAAATTCATGAATTTAAAAAAAAAAAAAAAATTATCAACCAAAAATTGATTAGTTAAATTATTAGTTTAAAAATTAATGTTCAAACAGAGAGATAAATTTTCAACAAAAATTATGAAATATTAATGGATAATAATTAAATTTTCAGTAAAAACAAAAATAAATAAAAAAAATAAAACTGTCAACAAAATAGTTATATTTTCAAACAAATTGACGAATTTCCAACTAAAATTATGAATCTTTAACTAGAAGAATTAACTTTTTAACCAAAAAGATGAATTTTCAACCAAGAAGATTAATTTCTACCAAAAAAGACGTGTTTTCAACTAAGAAAGATAATTTTTCAATCGAAAATTGAATAGTTAAATTTTGAGTTAAAGAAATTATTATTCAATCGAAGAGATGAACTTTAAATTAACTAAAATGATGGAATATTCGATTCGAAGTTACATTTTCAGTATGAAAAAAAAAATAAAAAAAATAAATAAATAAACAAACATATTTTCAACAAAATAGTTAAAAATTCATCTGGAATAGTTAAATTTTCAGTGAAAAAATTCATATGTAACCAAACAAAGAAAAAAATTTCAACAAAATAGCTTATTCTTTAACCAAAGAGATGAACTTTCAATTAAAATGATGAACATTCAACAACAAAATTAATTTTTAACAAAATAGTTTTAACTTTTAACTAAGCAATTAAACATACATTCCAAATATGATTTTAATTTTTTAATTTTTAACCAAAAAGATAAATTTTCAAACAAGAAGATTAATTTTCAAACAGAAAGATTAATTTCCTATCAAAAAATAAGATTTTTCCACAAAATACATGAATTTCAACTAAAAATACAAACTTTAAGCCAAATGGTTGAATTATGAAATTAAAAAAATCAAGTTTTAACCAAAAAGGGAATAGTTAAAATTTCAGTTCAAAAAATAAATTTTCAACCAAAGTGATGAATTTTCAACTAAAATGATGAATTTTCAACTGAAATAGTTAACATGTTAGCCAAAAATTAAATAGTTAAATTTTCAGTTAAAAAAATTATTACTCAACTAAAAGTATGGACTTTTAACTAAAATGATGGAATATTTTTGAAATATTTAAAAACCCCAAAAATCTTTTAAATCCTTTGGAATCCCTTCAGTTTATTGAAATCTATTGAAAATACTTTGGAATCTTCAAAATTACCCTAAAATCTTTCAAACCCTTTTATTTATTTAAATTTATTTAGATCTACTAAAAATTCCTCGGAATATTTAAGAATACCCAAAATATTTCAAATCCTCTTAATTTATTTAAATCCGTTAGAAATTCCTTGGAATATTCAAAAACATATAAAATCTTTTAAATCCTTAGAAATTCCTTCAGTTTATGAAAAACTATTGAAAATTATTATAATCTTCAAAAAATATCCTAAAATCTTTCAAATCCTTTCAATTGACTGAAATCGATTAAAGATTTTTTGAAATATTTAAAAACCCCAAAAATCTTTTAAATCCTTTGGAATCCCTTCAGTTTATTGAAATCTATTGAAAATTCCTTGGAATCTTTAAAAATACCTCAAAATCTTTCAAACCCTTTCAATTTATTGAAATCTGTTGAAAATTGTTTGGAATATTTAAAAACCCAAAAAATCTTCGAAATCCTTTGGAATCCCTTCAGTTTTTTTAACTCCATTGAAAATTCCTGAAATATTTTGAAATGGAAAAATTGAAAACAAAATATTACAAAATCCTCTCAATTTACTTTAATCTTTCGAAAATTTCTCTGAATCTTCAAAAATACCCTGAAATCTTTTAAATGCTTTCAAAAAATTTCAAAAAAGTCCTCGGAATATTAAGGAATACCTTAAAATATTGCAAATCCTTTCAATTTATTGAAATCTAATAAAAATTCCTTGAAATATTTAAAAACACTGAAAAATTTTAAAATCCCTGGAAATCACTTCAGTTCATTGAGATCTATTGAAAGTTCTTTTGAATCTTCAAAAATACCCTAAAACCTTTCAAATCCTTTCAATTTATTGAAGTCTATTAAAAATTCCTCGAAATATTTAAAAAACCCTGAAAAATGGTGAAATCCTTGGAAATCCCTTCAGTTTAGAGAACTCTATTTCAAATTCCTGAAATTGGTTGAAATGGGAAAATTGAAAACAATATATTACAAATACTCTCCATTTACTTTAATCTATTTGAAATTTATTGGAATCTTCAAAAAATACCCTAGAATCTTTACAACCCTGTCAATTTATTGAAATCTATAAAAAAATTCCTCGGAATATTTAAGAATACCCTAAAATATTGCAAATTCTCTCAATTTTTTAAAATCCATTAGAAATTCCTTGAAATATTTTAAAACATTTAAAATCTTTTAAATCTTTTGAAATTCCTCCAGTTTATTGAAATCTATTGAAAATTCCTTGGATTCTTCAAAAATACCCTAAAATCGTTCAAAACCTTTCAATTTATTGAAATCTATTGAAAATTAATTCCTTGGAAACTTGAAAAATACCTTCAAATGTTGCAACCTTTTTCAATTTATTGAAATCTATTAAAGTTCCTTGGAATCTTTTAAATACCCTAAAATTTTACAACTACTTTTAATTTATAAAAATCTACTAAAAATTCCTTAAAATCTTCAAAAATACCTTAAAATATTGAAAAATCCTCATAATTTATTCAAATCTATTGCAAATTCCTTGAAATATTTAAGACCCCCTAAAAATTTTGAAATCCTTTGAAATCCCTTCAGTTTATTAAACTCTTTTGAAAATTTCTGAATATATTTTAAAATGAAAAAATTGAAAACAAAATATTACGAATCCTCTCAATTTACTTTGATTTATTAAAAATTCTTTTCAATCTTCAAAAATACCCTAAAATCTATCAAACCCTTTCAATTGTTTGAAATCTATTACAAATTCCTCGGAATATTCAAGAATACCCTAAAGTATTGCAAATCCTCTCAATTTATTTAAATCCATTAGAAATTCCTTGAGATATTTTGAAACATCTAGAATCATTGAAATCCTTTGAAATCCTTTCAGTTTATTGAAATCTATTAAAAATTGTTTGAAATATTCAAAATGATTCTAAAATCTTTCAAATCCTTTCAATTTATTGAAATCTATTGAAAATTTCTTGAAATATTTAAAAACCCCAAAGATCTTTGAAACCCATTGGAATCCCTTCAGTTTATTCAAATCTATTGAAAATTCTTTGGAATCCTTAAAAACACCCTAAAATATTGCAAATACTTTTAATTTATTAAAATCTATTCAAAATTAATTCCCTGGAATCGTTAAAAATAACTTAAAATATTGCAAACTTTTTCAATTTATTGAAATCTATTCAAATTCCTTGGAATCTTTTTAAATACCCTAAAATTTTACAAATACTTTCAAACCCTTTCAATTTATTGAAATCTATTAAAAATTCCTCAGAATATTTGAGAATACCCTAAAATATTTCAAATCCCTTCAAGTTATTGAAATCTATTTAAAATTCCTTGGAATATTAAAAAAATTCCTAAAATCTTTGAAATCCCTTTAGTTCATGGAAATTCGGAAATCTATTAAAAATTCCTTTGAATCTTTAAGAATACCCTGAAATCTTGCAAATCCCTTCAAGTTATTGAAATCTATTTGAAATTCCTTGGAATATTAAAAAAATTCCTAAAATCTTTGAAATCCCTTCAGTTACTTAAGAGTTTTCAACTAAAACAAGGAATCTACTTCAACTAAAATTGTTGCATTTTCAAACGAAAAAATGAATTTTTACTAAAAAAGATAAATTGTGAACCAAAACTTAAATAATTAAATTTCAAATTAAAAAAAATGTTTAAACAAAGAGATGAATTTTCAACTACAACTATGGAATTTTCAATTGCAATAAGTTAAATTTTCAGTTAATAAAATTACTTTCAACAAAAAAACTAACTTCCAAAAAAATAGTTACATTTTCCAACATAGTGATGAATTTTCAAATAAAATTGTAAATATTTAACTGGAATAGTTGAATTTTAAATGAGAAAAATGAATTTTGAACTAAAATTGTGAATCTTTAACTAGAATAATTGAATTTTTGACCAAAAAGATTAATTTCTACCAAAAAAGGC
>JAABKJ010075445.1:83557678-83763192 GCA_011634705.1 Andricus grossulariae | reverse complement strand
CAATCAAACAGCTCATTTTTCAACCGAAGAAATGAAGTTTTAATTGAAACAATGAATCTTCAACCAAAAATATAATAATTTTCAACAAAGGAGTTTAACTTTCAATCAAATAATTTTATTTCCAACCGAAAAGATGAATTTTCAACTAAAATGATAAATATTTAACTAGAATACTTGAATTTTTAACCGAAAGGAAGAATTTTTAAACAAGAAGATCAACTTTCAATGAAAAAGATAATTTTCTACTAAAAAAATCAATTTTTTAAGAAAATACGTGAGGTTTTAACGAAATAGTTCAATTTTGAATTAAAAAATACAAATTTTCATCCAAATTGTTCAATTTTGAACTTAAAAATATCAATTTTCAACTAAAAATGGAACAGTTAAAGAAATTAATTTTGAACCAAATACTTGAGTTTTCATCCAAAAAGATACATTTTCAACCAAAAATAGAATAGTTAAATTTTCTGTCAAAAATCTATTGTTTAACCAAAAAACGGATTTTCAGCAAAATAGTTACATTTTCTACAGAAATAGTTAAATTTTTAGCTCAAAAAATTGATATGCAACAAAATAGTTACATGTTTAACCAGAGATGAATTTTGAATTAAAATGTTGAATCTTCAAACAAAACAAAAAAATTTTAATAAAAGAGTTTAACCTTTAACCAAGTAGTTGAATTTTTAACTAAGAATATTAACTTTCAAAGAAAAAGATAATTTTCTACCAAACAAAATCGATTTTTTAACAAAATACGTGAATTTTCAACGAAATAGTTGAATTTTCAATTAAAAGAAGACAAATTTTCATCGAAATTCTTGAATTGTGAAATAGAAAAGATCAATTTTCAACCAAAAATAAAACATTTAAATTTTCAGTTAAAGAAATTAATATTCAACCAAACTGATGAATTTTCAACTAAAATGATGAATCTTCAACTGGACTAGTTGAATTTTTAATCATAATGATTAATTTTCTACAAAAAAGACGAATTTTCCACAAAGTAATTAAATTTTTAACCAAATAGTTGAATTTTCATTTAAATAATATGCATTTTCAACCAAAAATTGAATAGTTAAATTTTCTGTTAAAAATCTAATTCTGAACACACAAAAAAAACGGATTTTCAGCAAAATAGTTAAGTTTTCTACTGTTTAACCAGAAATGAATTTTCAATTAAAATTATGAATCTTCAACCAAAAAAATATTTTGTAATAAAAGAGTTCAACTTTTAACCAAGTAGTTGAATTTTTAACTAACAATATTAACTTACAAAGAAAAAGATAATTTTCTACCAAACAAAATGGATTTTTTAACAAAATACGTGAATTTTTAACGAAATAGTTGAATTTTCAATAAAAAAAAGACAAATTTTCATCCAAATAATTTAATTTTGAACTAAAAAAAAAAAATTTAACCGAAAATGGAATAGTAACATTTTTAGTCAGGTAAATTAATTTTAAACCAAACTGATTAAATTATAACTAAAATAATTAATCTTCAACTGAATTACTTGAATTTTTAATCATGATTAATTTTCTACGAAAAAAAGACGAATTTTTAACCAACATTAGAATAGTTAAACTTTCTGTTAAAAATCTAATTCTTAACAACAACAACAAAAACGGATTTTCAGCAAAATATTTCAATTTTCTACTGGAATAGTTAAATTTGTAGTTAAAAAAATTGATTTTCAACAAAGTAGTTAGATTTTTAACCAGAGATAAATTTTCAAATAAAATGATAAATCTTCAACCAAAAAAATTGATTTGTAACAAAAAAAAGGATAAACTTTAAACCAAGTAGTTAAATTTTTAACTAAAAAATATTTGAAATATTATTTCTATTCTAAAAACTGCTTGAAGTACTTTCTTTATCTAAAATTTAGAAGAGGGAACTTTCAAATTGTAAAGAATTCTGACTTGGAAGAGGGATTTTTTAAAATTCCTTTCTTCTAAATCCGAATTATAATCCTTTAAAAAAATTTCCGTTCCATTATATTTATTTACCAAAATTCCCTGTCTTCAAATAAAAACGAGAATTATTTTCTAAAATTCCCTGTTCCAAGTCAGATAAATGCCTAAAACCTGATAAATCCATTTTTTGAAATAATTGATCAAATGATTGTTTCTACATGTTTGAGGTGTCATCAATTCGATTAATTAAAGCGGTCATTCTCGGGATTGTTAACCTTTAGTTTTTAATTATATATATATATATATATTCAATAATAATAATCAATGTATTTTGGAAGATTTCAAATATGAAGAAGCTTTTTAAAAATTTTAAAAGGTTTCACTATAATCAAAAAAAATGTCTCGACATTCCTGGGAAAATGTAAACTGATTATTTATTTTCAAAATAAATTTTAAGAGAAAATTCACAAAGATTTCAACAGATTTTAAATCATTTTCTTAAATTCCGAAAAATAATAGAAAAGATTTTTAAGCAAAATCTTTCAATTAACAAGAATACAAAGATTTATAATAAATACAAGTAAGTTTAAGACATTTCGAAACTTTTTAAAATAGTCAAAATTAATTTAAAAGTTGAAAATATTTCAAAAGTTTTAAAAAATGTACATTTTTGAAAATTTGGAAAAAAATGTTTAAAGCTTCTTGAAGATTTTTAAGGGATTCACGATAATAGAACAATTTTCTTAGAATTCATGGGAAAATTTGAACTGATTTTTTATTTTGAAACATTTATTTTAGGAGAATATTTTAAAACATTTTAAAAGATGACAACAGATTTTAAAAGATCACAAAAGATTTCTAAAATCGACCTAACACAATCTGGAAGATTTTAAGACAATTTTTGTAATTTTTCAGAAATTTAAGAAAATTTTTGGAAAAATTCGAATAATTTTAAAATATATTTACAAAGTTTAAAAGTTTTGGAAATAGTTAATAAAATAATTTGTAATGTGAAAAGATTTCAAAAAGTTTTAAACAAAATGTAAATTTTTTGAAGATTTCGAAAAAATTTCGAAGCTTTTTAAGGAGTTTAAAAGGCTTAAAGAAAATGAAAAAACTTTATGGAAATTCGTGAGAAAATTCAAACTGATTTTTTGTAAGCAAATTTTAAGAGAAAATTAACAAAGAATTCAAAAAATTGTTCATTGTTTTCTAAAATTTCGAAAAAGAACGGGAACTATAGCAAAAAATATTTCTCATAATTCATGGAATAATTTAAACTGATTTTTTATTTTGAAAAATTAATTTCAAGATGATATCAAAAACAACATTTTAACATTTCAAAAGATTTCCAAAATTGTCAAAATAGATTTTTTTAATTTTTCAGGATTTTAAGAGAAATTTTGGAAGAATTCGATCAATTTTAAAAGATCTTTAGATGGTTTAAAAGTTTTGAAAATGGTTAAAAAATTATTTGAAGTTTGAAAAGATTTCCAAATTTTTTAAAGAAAATGTAAATTTTTAAAGATTAAAAAAAAAATGTCGAAGATTATTAAGAAGTTTGATAGGTTTCAAGAAAAAAACATTTCTTGAGATTCCAAGGAAAATTGTTAGTTACTTTTCATTTTGAAAAATTAATTTTTTAAGAAAATTGGAAAAAGTTTCAAAATGTTTCAAAATATTATTATAATTTAAAAATATTTCTACACATTTTTTTAATACTTGGGAGATTTAAGATGAATTTTTTTAATTTTGAAAGATTTTTCAACATTTTAGGAATATTTCCAGTCAATTTAAGACATATTTATTTTCCATACGTCTTTAAAAGTCCTAAATGTCTCAAAATTTCCCTAAAATAGTTCAAAATCCTGAAAAATAAAAAAATAATACTTTTTCGGCATATATAGAAGCATAAAAAAAATTTGGAATTTTCTCAAGAATCTTAGGAAAATTATATATTTATCTCACTTTAAAAACAAATGAACAAATAAACTTGAAAAAGAAATGTTTGTTAGGGATTTTTATTTTGTATTTTAAATTCTTTATCCCCGAAAATAATAATTTGGGTGCTTTTTTTCTTCTTCCATGACTGAAAAATATTTTTTAAGCTAAAATGTGTACAATTTGGTTCCAAATTCGTCTTTTTCGATTGAAAATTAATCTTTTTTTGTTGAGGATTCTACTATTTTATCAAAAATTTGTGTTTCCCGGTTAAAAATGCAACTGATTGAAAATTAATATCTTTTGGTCGAGAATTCAACTACTTTGTTAAAAATTCATTTTTTTTACGAAACATTCATCATATTAGTCAAAAATTCATCTCTTCTTTGACTTGGAAATTATTCTTTTTAGGTAGAAATTGCTTCTATTTCGGAAAAATTCATATTTCCGTGTTAAAAAATTGAACTATTTTGTAGAAAATTGGTCTTTTTGTTAAAAAAAAACTAATATTTTTTGGGTTTAACATGCAACTGGTAAAAATAATTTTTTTTGTTGGGAATTCAGCTATTTTGTTGAAAATTTTTCCTCTTTGGCATTAATTCAACTTTTTTCAATTAAAATCTTTTTTGGTTGAAATATCATTTATGTTATCTAAATAATATATTCAATAATTTAATAATAATAATAATCAATGGAACAAAGGTCTTCATTCAAGTTTTTGATCTCAGAAATTTGTTATTGTTGATCCGCAAAATTAAACATCTAATTTTAAAAGGTTTTAAAATATGAAAAAAAATCTTAAAATTCCTTGGAAAATTTAAACTGATTTTTTATTTAAAAAAATAATTTTAAGAGTTTTATAAAAGATTTCTGTCAAGTTTTAGAGACATTTAGACGTTTGAAAAAGATTCAAAATTTGAAAACATTTTTAAAAAGTCCAAAATTACCAGAAAAGTTTCTGGGAGATTTTAAGGCAATTTTTTCATTTTGCAGAATTTTAAATATAAATGTAGGAAAAATTCTACTTATTTAAAAAGATATTGAGAAATTTTGAAATAATTTCTAAAATAATTTAAAACCTGGAAGGATTTCAAAAAATTTGAAACAAAGTGTAGATTTTGGAAGATTTTAAAAAAAGGTTTTTAAGAATTTTCAGAGATTTCGAGAGAATAAAAAAGTTATGTTAAGATTCCTGGGAAAATTTTAAATAATATTTAATTTTGAAAAATTAATTTTAAGATAAAATAGAAAAAGATTGAAAATACTTCGAAATGTTTCGAAAATTGTCGAAAAAGAATTTGGAAGATTTAAACGAAATATAGGTATTTTAAGTTTCGAAAAAAAGGAACTTTTTAAGAGTTTCGAAAAGTTTCAAGAAAATAAAAAAGTTTTTCTTTAAAGATTCCTGAGAAAATTGAAAGGATTTTCTATTTTGAAAAAATAATTTTAAGATACAATTGAAAATTATTTCAAAATATTTATAGCGAAAGAAAATAAATTATTTTCTAGCTTTAAAAAAATATATAAATTTTCATAATTTACGCAAAAAACTTATTTTCACAATTCAAATTAATTAAATTGGTATTTTCCCCATGCATTTGAACATAATAAAATTGTTTAGGTTATGCCAACATAACCTCAAATTGTCGAAAATTGCGAATATTGATATTTTTGTTTAAAAATGCTCATTTCCCGTGAAAAACGTACAAATGTTTTTCAATTCACGTAAATCTACGTTTATTTTCTGATTTAATTTTCAAATTTAAGATATGAAATTACTTTAATTAATGAAAAACCAATCAGATTCTCAGCAACGTTTACGCGATTTTCGAGACATACACACCACTTTTTTAAGATAAATGACCACTGAACCAAAAAATTTGGTAAAAAATGCACTATCCTTTGGAGAGCTTAACATGGTGACTTTGTGAAGCTCTTCGCCTGGGCTCATTGCTAGAGAGATTGATCAGAGACTTGGGTCGAAGCAGTTTTGCGGACGAAACGTATTGTTTAAACAAATACGGGAATTCTAGCTCAACCCGACACCCAAAAGGTAATAATATTGATTTAAAAAAATTGATATAAAGAAATCAAGATCTCCCAGATTGAAAATTCTTATCTGGAACTGAAATAATCAGCTTACGTGGCGAGGAATCTTCTCTTATTTCAAAAGAGGATCCCGTTTCCTCCTCTTGCGATGGTTCATCTTCCGGTGTAAAATAAGCCCGGGGACGCGTTTTCTGCTCGAAATAGGTACTCGTTTCTATAAAGCGACAAAATGAACTGACCGTTCCCGGCTGAGCACTCCCGACTGACCACTCCCGACTGAGCGTTTCAGCTTTATTACTTCGACTATTTTCTTTGAATATTCTGGTACCACTCTGGGGATCAAGCCAAGCATTCAGAGCGTGGAGAACATCTCTCACTTTGAGAGAAAGAGCGACCTTAATCGGCCGAGTTATGCTGACTAAACCCCCATCCGAAACCCAATGGTGGTCATAGAAAAAAAAAAAAAAAAAAAAATAGGCTCTTGTATTATGCTGATTGGAATTTTTACTTTCAAAAGTACCTGAGACTCAAGAAGAAAAAATGTTTAGTGTTCAAGGTTGCCTAGATTGAGATTCGTAGTGTATTTTTGAGGATCATTCATTAAAGGTGTAGAAGAAGCGAAAGAATTTTTTTAATTGTCAATTTTTTAAGTAGGAAATTTTTGGATATTAAAAAAAAATTAATGATCAAATTTGGACAAAACGCTTCTGAATTTGTCCATCCTTTTTTAAAAAAAGATGTCACGAAATGGGACGACTGCAAAATTCCTAAAAATAAAATTCCCGACAGTGTTAAATTCCTGAATTGGAAAATTCTCCAATAATAAAATTTTCGAATAATAAAATTTCCCAATTGGGAAATTTCCAAATAATAAAATTCCAGAAATTGAAAAATTCCGAATATTAAAATTCCCCAACTGAAAAATCCCCGAAAAGTTTATAATATTGACGAATTTGAAAATTTCCTAATAATAAAATTACCGAATAATAAGATTTCCGGAATAATAAAAATTTCCGAAGAATACAATTTCCGAATTACAAAATTCCTAAATGATGAGATTCCGGAATTAAAAAAATTCCGAATAATAAAATTCCCGATGCGAAAAATTCCCGAATATTAAAATTCCCAAATATTAAAATTCCCGAATTGTAAAATTCCCAAATAATAAAATTCCAGAATTGAAAAATTTCCGAATAATAAAATTCCCGATTGGAAAAATTCCCGAATATTAAAATTCCCAAATAATAAAATTCCAGAATTTGAAAAATTCCGAATAATAAAATTCCCCAACTGGAAAATTCCATAACAGTTTACAACATTACCGAATTGGAAAATTTCCTAATAGTAAAATGCCCGACATTGTGAAATTCCCGAATTGTAAAATTCTGGAAGAATAACATTCCCGAATAATAAAATGTCCGAATAATACAATTTCCGAATTAGAAAATTCCCAAATAATAAATAAATAAATAAATTCATAATAATAAAATTCCCAACATATGTGGGTGGAGAAAATAGGTGGAGCAGGTATGGAACAATTTTCGATGGGAATGTTCGAACGACTTAATAAAGTTTTTTTGAAGAAAATAGTTTGAAAAAATGAATACATTTTTTTTCAATTTGAAAAAAGAATTGATTTCAAAAATTTGTTTATTAATTTTTTCACATAATTTTCATTTAATAACATTTTTTTCAAACATTTTCCCTTATAGGCGCTCGGCGTCTATTTTTACTTTTTTTTATAATTTTGCAGGTTTTGAAAAAAAAATTACTGAAAATTTGAATCATTGAAAAAAATATTTAGAAGTTTTGAAAATATTTCAAAACATTTAAAACGAAGTATAGTTTTTCGAAGATTTTTAAATAAAATTTAAAAACTATCTAAGGTTTTCGAAAGATTTTATGATAATAAACATTTTTTATTTATATCTTCCAGAAGATTTTGCATTATTTTTTATTTCAAACAAATAATTTAAAGAAAATGACTGAAAGTATTTGATTTGAAGCTACTTAAAATTAAAATAATTCAACTTTTCATTCAACAAGTTAATGTTTCTAGTTTAAAATGATATCATTTAAAAAATTAAAAAATTTGTTGATTCATTCTTCACTTCAGCGAATTGAAAATGATAACACTTTCACTTCATCAGATTTAAAATTGTCCAATTGAAAAGTGTTAATACCTTCCATTTTATACATGTCAGTTATTAGGCAGTTGAACAATCAATTGTTTGAAAAAAATTTTAGTGTTCAGTTTAAAAAATTTTTAATTCAAGAATCTCACTTTATGAAGGCCGAGTGACGGCTCTGGCTGTACTTTTAGGCCGACAATTATTCAAGTGCATGGGGAAAATACCAATTTTATTTATTTTAATTGTTAACATACGTTTTTTGCATATATTTATCTCGGAAAAATATTTTGTGGCATATTAAATATCCAATAAATTAATAAGTACTGATGAAAATTAAAGAAAACATTATTTTGATGATTAAATACGAATACACTTTTCACAGTGGACCAAATCGTAAATCTACAAAGTGAACATCACATTTTTAGCATTGACATATGTAAATATTGTAAACTGTTAAAATAGTACATTTCAATTGAATTTTATTTTTATCGGCATTTATAATGATTATTGAAAATTGAAATTAACGCTTAATTGAACTAAATTATAAAAAATTTATATTTTTTTTTGAAGCTAGAAAATAATTTATTTTGTGTCGTTATAAATATTTTGAAATAATTTTCAATTTTATCCTAAAATGAATTTTTCAAAATAAAAAATCATTTAAATCTTTTTCAGGAATCTTTAAGCAAAAACTTTTTTATTTTCTTGAATCCTTTTGAAACTCTTGAAAAGTTTTTTTTTTGTTTCGAAACTCTTAAAAAGTTCCTTTTCTTCGAAACGTCAAAGATCT
Organism: Andricus grossulariae; assembly: GCA_011634705.1. Lineage (NCBI taxonomy): Eukaryota > Metazoa > Arthropoda > Insecta > Hymenoptera > Cynipidae > Andricus > Andricus grossulariae. Next base: position 83,754,364 of record JAABKJ010075445.1, on the reverse strand, counting down.
ACATTTTGTTTTCAATTTCTTGAAAAATGTATCAAGTTAAAATGTTTTTTTAAATGCAGCGAAAAATGAAAAAATTGCTTTTAAATCTCCCAAATTGTTTTTTCGACAATTTTCGAAACCTTTTGAAGTATTTTCAATTTTCTCAATTTTATCTTAAAATTAATTTTTATAATTACATATCATTTAAATTTTCCCAGGAATCTTAACATAACTTTTTTATTCTCTTGAAATCTTTCAAAATTGTTAAAAAAATTCTATTTTCAAAATCTTCCAAACTCTACATTTTGTTACAAATTTCTTGAAATCGTTCCAGGTTTTAAATTGTTTTTGAAATTTTTTTAAAACTTCTCAATATCTTTTTAAATAAGTAGAGAATTTTTCTATTTTTTTTTCAATATTCTTCAAAATGAAAAAATTGCATTAAAATCTTCCAGAAACTTTTCTGACAATTTTGGAAATCTTTTGAAATGTTTTGAAATATTGTTCAATTTTATCTTAAAATTAATTTATCAAAATAAAATCTCATTTAAATTTTGCCAGGCATCTTAGAATCACTTGGTTATTCTCTTGAAACCTTTAAAAATTCTTAAAACGCTTCTTTTTACGAAATTTTCATAATCTACATTTCATTTTAAATTGTTTAAAATCGTTTTAAATTCTTTGAAATCTTCTCTTAATTATTTTTGAATCTCTTCAAAACTTCTTTATATTTCTTGAATAAACTCGATTTTTTTTTAACTTGGTAATGGTCCAAAAAATCTTCTACTTTCTTTTTCGAAATTTGAGGAAATAATTCAAAATCCTGCAAAATACAAACAATTTCCCAACAGTCTTTCAGATTCTTGAACATAATTTTGGATATCTTTTGGAATATTCTATTAAAATAATTTTTGGAATTCAAAAAAGAACATTTTAAATATCCTATGAATCTTCAGAAAATTTTTTCTTTGAAATCTTTAAAAATCGATTTTTTTTTTAATTACATGAAATCTTTGCAAAACTTCTTAAAATTTCCATAACTAACACGAATTTTTTCTAAAATTTTGTGATCTTGCAAAATTGAAAAATTTTGCTTTAAAATTTTCTACATTATTTTTCGAAATTTTAGAAAATCTTCCAGATTATTGTTCGTCAGTTTTCGAAATCTTATGAAATCTTTTTAAATGTTCTCTTAAAATTAATTTAAGTTACCAATTTCTCGCCTGAAGCAAAATTTTTTAACCGATCTGTGGCCGGGTTACCCGACCGGATCCCGGCCGGTACGAAAGCCGGGATCCGACCAGATTACCGTGACGTTTTTAGCCGGATCCCGGCCAGAATCCCCGGCTAGCGCCCGGTTTAAACTGAGGCTATCCGGCCGGCTCCCGGTCGGATCCCTGTTACCATTTCTACACGGGAAGCGACACGGAAATTCTAGATCAATCTAAAAATCTATCCCCCCCCCCCTTATACTGATCCACGGCATGAATCGAGTGAGTCACGCTTACCCCGAAAGGGTAAGACTTAATGGTGTAATAATAATAATTTTCAGTGATTTTTTTCATTTGGGAACATTGATATAATTTAAAGATTAACTTAAGCGACAGAAAAACTTAATGCAAGATTCTGCTTCTAACGCGCGAAAAAAATGCTATTTTTGTAAATTTTTTTTTTTTAACATTCAGAAAGATATTTTCAGATTTTTGTTCTCGGATTGCCGCCATTTTTTTTGCATGTAAATGAAAAAATCTGCTACCACCTGTTGATGTATATGTACAGAATATGTGGTACAAATTTCAGACTAATCGATTCGGTAGTTTCTGATATTTTTTTAACAAGCGGTAAAAAACGTGGTTTCGAGAAAGAGCCATTTAAATGTATATAGGAGCACATAAAATAAACTAAACCAAATTTTTATTGTATTTTAAGAGTATATTCATTAAGCAGAATAACACCTATATCAATATCTTTTTTGATGTTTTAAAAAAAAATTTACAAAGATAGCATTTTTTTTGCGCGTTCGAAAGTAGAATCCTGCCTTAAAAGATTAGGGGCTGTCCACAAATTCTTTTTTTCTTTTTTCAAGAATTATCTTATTTGCCCTTTTATTAAGAAAATTCCCCTTTTTCTCGTTATTTCTTGGTTAAAAGTTGATTTTGTTGTTGGAAGTCTACCATTATATTGTGATCTACCATTATAAGTGATCTTGTTTGGTCAAAAATTCAACTACTTGGTTAGAAGTAGAACTAATTTGTTAAAAAAATTTTTTTTTGGTTGAAGATTCATCTCTTCGGTTGAAAATGGAACCATTGGGTCGTAAGTGAACTTTTTTGTTGAAAATTCATACTTTCGGCTTGAAAATGCAACTGTTTTGTAGAAAATTCGTCTTTTTGGCTTAAAAATTATACAATTTGGTAGAAGCTCAGCAATTTTGTTAAGAGTTGAACTAAATATTTTGTTAAAAATTAATTTTTTTAGTTAAAAATTCAACTAATTTGGTAAAAATTAAACTATTTGGTTTAAAATTAAACCATTTATTAAAGAATGAAACTATTTTGTTGGAAATTCGTATTTTTCTAGTTGAAAATTAATTTTTTTATCTGAAAATGTTTCTATTCCATTTTCGGTTGAAAATTCAATTGCTTGGGCAGAAAATTAGCCTTGTTTTTTGTTTAAAATTAATTTTTCATACCTAAAATTTAACGATTCGATTTTTGGTTGAAAATTGATCTTTTTAGTTGAAAATTCATCATTTTATTGGAAATTCGTCTTTTTCCGTTGAATCCAACTAGTTGATCGTTCGTTTTTTTGTTCAAAAATTAGTTTTTGTATCTAGAAGTAAACTTCTGTATATCTCTCTCACTTACTCGAATTAGTCCTAAATGATAAGTGTTGAATTGTTATTTATACATCAAAATTCAAAAAATTCACTCATAAACTAAATCATTTTTAAATAGAACAATTGAAATTGTAACGTTCAAAGTTTAGATCTAGATCTTTAAAATTTTAACGATTATATTATTTCTATTTCAAACAAATCAGTTTCCAATTGTTCAGTTTTTAATATTTAATTTATAATTGCTCATTTCAAGTGAGCAGTCAAATATTGATAATAATTAAATAATTCTTATTTTTCTCAATTAAAAAATTTCAAATTGAATGTGTTAAAAATGGAATATTTTACATTAAAACAGTATTTGAATAGAATTTGAAATTTAATAAAAGCGTTTAATTATGATAATTATTGCAATTTAATAAATCTAATTATTTAAACTAATTATTATTGTTTATAATTATCTACTTTTGTAGTAATGCTATATAGTTGCGGTTTTTTCTGAACTTTTGAACCTTTTGTCCACTTTGTGCTTAGAGTGAGGTGAGAATTAATGTAATTTAGAAAAATTATTTTTTAAATCAATTATTATTGTTTCTTACTTTCTTCTCCTATATTAAAGCTAGATAGATGGGGTTTTTTCTGAAATTTTTAACTTCTTGTCCACTTTTCACTTAGTGACGCAATAATTAATATAAGATAACAAACACAATCATTTGAACAATTGATCATTGTTTATAACTATCTTCTCTTAGAGTTTTGCAAGACAGTTGCGTTTTTTCTATAATCTTCAGTTTTGCTTTGATTTTGAAAAAAATTTGTTTTAAATTATAACACGAAGTTTATTGCAAAGCATAAAAGAAATATGTGGAATTTCATATATTTTACTATTATCCCCCCCCCCCCCACACTCTAGAGAAAATACGTTGTAATCGATGATATATATATATATATATATATATATATGCATATATATATATATATATATATATATCTAGGTAGCCTACTCGCTAGTGACGGGAAGATAGATGGGGAGTTAGATAGGCGCATAAACGACGGCAAAAAGATAGTCGGTAGAGCAGGGTTCATTCTCAGAAGCAAAAATATATAAAAGAAAAGCTGAAATGGCAATACATTATTCTATATTTGTACCGACTGTGTTATACGGTAGCGAGACATGGACCTGCCAAGAAAAGGATGAAAGTAAAATTAACGCGATTGGCATGGAAGTTCTGCTTACAATATGCGGGAAAACACTAATGGACAAAGTGAGAAACAAAATAATCCTCAAAAAATGTGGTGCAAAAGAGACAACAGTTGAGACATGGGAAAGAAATCAGTTAGGATGGTTCAGAAATGTTGAAAGAATGAAAGATTAACGACTAACGAAACAAGTGTATGAAGGTAAAGTAAATGGCATTATGCCCAGAGGCAGACCGCGGAAAGAATAGTTAGAATGTGTGAATGAGATCTTAATCCGAAAAGACATAAGACGCCATAGAAACAGGAGAGCGTGCATGAAGAAATGTATGGACGTATAGGAAGCTAGAGAAGTATGCCAGGACAGAAAAATGTGGCGATAAATAATAGATAAAAAGAATGTTGGTAAAGCGAATGACGCCTGGAACAAAAAACCTTGAATACTAATGGGTCCCAGTGGGGAACCTCACATAACAACCTTGTGAGGCTCTTCACTTGAGGTGATCGCTGGAGAGATGGATCAGCAACCTGTGATGGAACAGTCTTTCGAAACGACCGATTCATTAAAATGAATATTACGAAAATTCTAGATCAATCTGAAAAATCTATACCTTCTTTCCCAAATTACTATTTTCCAACCGAGCGCATCACGCCTACCCCAAAATAATATATATCTATATATATATTTATTATTTGTTTATTTATTCATTCTACCTATTTTTTTATATATTTATTATATATTTCGATTTCGATTCCTTTCGAATAGAACTGAAGGGCCTATGACAAAGCCACCAGACGCGTCCTCGCGTGGCGGATACAGGGTCCTCGTACCAAAGGTTTCTGCTGAATATGATTACAATAATTAATGAGCAGTGGCGGATGATTGTCCAGGCATGGTTTTGAAGGAATAGCGCCTAAGCGGAGGCGTAACAACCATGCGGAAAGCTGAATGGCACCTGGGTGAGGTGTCTTAAACAGTGTCTGAGATCATGCAGCCTTATCCCTGCACGCGGGGCTCCACAAGGATGGAAAAATCCTATCTCTAGCTGCTCCTGGGAACAATTATCACACCACCAAAACACCAAAAAGTTATAGGTGCGGTTAAAAATGATCAAACGCGCAGAGCACTCGACAAAGAGTCGGCAAACAATGCCGATCATTCTAAAGTTCAAGGTGCTGAAAATAATTTAGATCGAAACACGATGACGAACAGGCAAAACGCCGACACCGAATGGACGAATCAACTCAAGGAGGACTTGCCAGACTACTACGATGCCAGGATTATCCCTGTTTACCGAGGCTTTAAGGCGCGTATGCACACTCTGTGGTGGCAGAAACAACCAGAGCTTCAACATGTTTCGATTCAATCATTGCAAAATCAACGTGCATACCTTTGGAAAAATGCATATGTACGCGGAGCGCTTCCCCAACCGCTGTTTGATCAAGCTGCAGCCGAAGATGAGGAAGCAACATCAAGAACAACTGTGGAAAGCAGGCACTTTTTAAGAAATGATCACGATTTCAGAACAAAGAAGGAACATTATGCATGTTCCTACTAAGCCCCAAGATCTGGCTGAAATGGATTCCTCCCTCCGTGGAGAAATTTTGCAGGAGTCCGACCTCTGGACCATTAATTGCTCAGTTAATGGTACTGCGAGAGCTTTCGTTGGTATAAATCGAAGGCTCGAACCGACGATGGATCAATAGACCAAAGATGCTTGAATGAACTAAATAAGAAAATTGGATGGACAAGCCAGAATGCGTCAAGTGTTCAATACGCGATTGACTACATAATATCCGGTAAACCGTTCACGGCTAGGGTTCAAAAGATCGCCCAAGAACTAAGGATCTTGAATCACACACTGAACAAGTGAAAGCTACTGACAATCAAGCAGCATAATGTTGACAAAAAACGGCTGTTATCTAACGCAAGCAGGAGAATACAGAAGAGGGAGAAATGGATCAGGGAGTATCAAAAGCTTCTCATCGACCCATCTCGCTTCTTTAGCGAACACCCTGTTTCTGTCAAAAATCCACACAAGCTTGGTGAGGTACAGACTTTTTGGAGAGAGGTATACAAGATCCTAAAAACACTAAAGTACGTCCTGTCAATTTACATCAGCACATAGTGAGATGCATGTAGAGATTGATGCCTCTTTGGATAACTGGATCTACCATCTGATCTGGAAATTCTCGTGTAACAACAAACAACGTCACCTTTCTAAGGGGCGTCTTGCAGGGCGATACAATAATCCCTTTGCTTTTTGCACCACACTTCTGCCTCTATCTCTCGCTCTACGAAATTCTTCTGGATACCTCTGTGGCGACACTTACCAGCGCGGTCATAAGGTCACTCATGTATTTTATATGGATGACCTCAAGATCTGTACTTCGCAACAACGGCTTACCGGCCGGACCGCAGCCTACGCGGGAGATAATCGATCGCGCCGGAAAATTAAAACATCAACAGCTTGTTAACTATTATATTAATTGAGCTAAAAATGTCCAGAAAACTTTTTTGAACCATCCTGACTAACTTTCTCACTGACAGTTTTAGCTTGCTCAAAATTCGCTCGACTCCCGAAACGATCAAAGTTGTTTGTGCACGAATTGTGCAACGCCTCGGCATAAAATTAATAACTTTTTTTTAATTAAACATTTTTTACTTTTGCCAACGTCATCAGTCACAGAAGATATCAGTGTATACTTCTTATGAATTTCAATAAAAAATATTGAAAAGTTTCGAATTCGTCATGAGTTGAAGTGAAAAAAGCAAAATGTTTTTATCAGATAAAAAAACAGTTTTTTGTCAATAATTAAAAAAATAAAAAAGCTAAAACTTTTTCTATTTGAAGAAAAACATGTGTAATTGAATTGTTAATACGAATGCGTATTTAAAAAATTAAAAATCAAAACTTTATATTCAAGTGCCCAAGGGCCTCCCCACTACAGCAAAATAATTTTATATCTCCTTTTTGCATCCGGCACCTCAATTAATGATTATTTATCTACTGTAACTTCATTATGTACATACTGTGTAGGGTGTTCTCCCCTGAAAGACGAATTCTCAAAAAAATACTCAAAGTCTGAACCTAATAGTGGAATTCTCAAGCTAAACAGACGAGCTTTTTACAAAACAGTTGAATTTTCAAGGAGATAATTACGTTTCCAACCAAAAAGATAGTCTTTCTACTAAAAACGACGAATTCTCAACAAAATACATACATTTTTTACCAAATAGTGGAATTTTCTACCAACTGGATAATTTTTTTAACAAAAAAGACAAATTTTTAACAAAGTACATATATTTTTAACCAAATAGTTGAATTTTCAACCAAACAGTTGAATTTTGGATCTAAAGAAGATCACTTTTTAACCAAAAATGCAACAGTTAAATTTTCATTGAAAAACAATAATTCTCAATTTAGAAAAAAGCGAATTCTTTAAAAATCAAATTTTCAACCCGAAAATATGAATTCTGAACAACAAAAAATGTATTCTTAAGAAAGTAGTTCAACTTTCAACCAGTAATCGGCAATATCTAATATCAGAAATTAATTTCAACCAAGGAGTTGATATTGCAACAAAAAATATTTTTATTTTAAATAAAACTCAATTGAATTTAATAAAAACAGACAAATTTTCAATAAAATAGTTGAATCCTCAACAAAAATAGATTGATTTTCAACCAAACGGTTACATTTTAAATAAAAAAATTGATTTAGTACCAAAAATTAACGTATTTTCAACAAAATGCATAAATTAAAGAAAAAATAGTTTAATTTTTAATCAAGAAGATTTTTTTTGCCAAAAAAGAGGAATTGTCAATTAAATAGTTGAATTCTTAGTCTAAAAAATATCACTTTTTAACAAAAAATGGACTAGTTAAATCTTCATTAGAGTTCAATAATTTTCAATTTAGAAAAGAGAATTTTTTATTAAACAGTCAAATTTTCAATTTTCAAAATATGTATTAAAAAAAAAATTGAAAGTTAAATTTTCTGCCAAATTGTAGAATTGTCAAAGCAAATTATGAATTAATTAATTAAATTAATTAATTAAATTAATTAATTAAATTAATTAATTAAATTAATTAATTAATTAATTATGAATTAATTATGAATCTTTAAAAAAAAGGAATATTTAATAAAGTAGTTCAACTTCCAACCAAACAGTTGAAGTTTCAACCTAAGAAGGTGAATTTTTAATAAAAATTGTACCTCATTTAAGGCAGAATAAAAAAAACGTTGCCATACCCCCTCCCCCCGCTGCCCCAAACCCAGAAGACCTTATGCACGGCTCTAAATATGCGTACGTGCTTTGACGTTTTTTGTGAATGTGAACACCATAATTAAAAAATATAAATGGAGTGGAATTTATCGCATTATTATATTCAATTTCAAAAGTTCTTTTATATCATTGGGAGAGCCCCCCCCCCCCCCACCAACCCCATAAATTCGTTGAAGAAAATTCACAGTCGCCCTCTCCGAAAAAGTTTCTAGATCAGCCGTGTCTCCCAGTATACATAAATTTCCACGAAATTCATGAAATTATATAAAACTTATCCCTTGTTTACGGCACGGGATGTCAGAGTGTGGGAACTATATATATATATATATATAGGACATCACATTTACTGCCATATCGAGGTGCTGCGCTCACCGTACTACGAAGTCGAGCGTTGATTTTCTCGTTCTTCGTCAAATATGACGGTAAAGTAGTAGAAAGATTTTTTAAGGTTAGAGAGGTTTTACATGTATCGCTTCATAAACACTGCACTTTCAAATATAATAATAAATAGCGCAAAGTCTAGGCACACCGAAAATACATATTTGGAAAAAGTAACGAAAAATTAATAATGACAGAAGCACTAATAAACTAATAACTAATAAACTGAATTGTGAGAGTAATACTGCCAAAAGATATTTATGTTTATATTTGTTAAATATTATAATTTCGAATACGTTCATGTTTTTCTATGAATGATAGATATGATTTTTTAAATCGTTTTATTTATCTGTCTAGTTTTATTATACACTCAGTCAGACCGTTTCGGCTCACTCGTAAAAAAACACCCTTCATATACACATACCTAAAATGTTAAAAATGATGAGTTTGATTTCAGAAATTTCGTAAAATATATAAAATGCCAACAATTTTTTTCTATGCCCCGAATTTAAGAAATCATCAAAAACCACCCTCACTATATGAACACGTATCGTGTTGAAAATGACAAGTCTGATTTTTGATACTTGATTAATTAAGAACTGGCAAAGAACTTATTTTTTCATACTGAAATGGTTCCTAACCGTCCCGAAATTCCTCACCTGGCCTAAAATTTGTGTCAAAAAACAAGATTTATGGCGTGTTTTGATGTAAAAATACCCAAAGTCAAAAATATGATTCAAAAGTTTCAGGTGTGAATATAGTGAGGGTAGTTTTTGAGAGTGAGCCCGAATGATCTCACGTGGCCTGTAATTCCAATAATAAGGAATGACTTTCTCTGCTTCTTCAATTTTCAAATATCGAAAATCAAATTTGTCATTTTTTTATATTTTAGGTGTCCGTGTAATGAGGGTGGTTTTTTGAGGGGTTTCCTGAACGGTCTCACCCAGCCTGTCACTCAGAAAATAAAAAAGATTTTAGCTTTTTTTTCAATGTGCACAAATTAAAAATGAAGCATATAATTTTGAACATTGTACGTGTGCATACAGTGAGGTTGTTTTTAAGGATGGGCCCAAACTGTCACCCAGCCTTTAATTCGGGGGATAAAAAAAAGAAGATATTGCTACTTTGGAGCTTTTGTGGACACTTATTGATTATTCCGAATTCCGTGTAAAAAGTACAACATTCAAAATGATATTCAGTATGAAGATATAATAATAAAGAATATCAGGAAATTTTTCTCAATTGGGGGCCTGATAGCAAAAGCGGAATTTAAAAAATCAGAGCAAAAGGGAGTGTTCCATGAATGCACGAATGCACGGAGAAAAACGAATGATCAAAGTTAGAGAGTCAAAATGTAGAGAGCTAGTCAGTCCTTCGAGCGGTCATTCCAAAATTTTTTCGACATAGCCAGAAAGACTCTCATTTTATGACCAGTCTAACTGTTATAAGAATATCAGACTCACTGTCAGGGATAACTAAGTTATCCCTTTCGGGATGGTCAATACAAACATCTTTTTTTTACTAATTTCGACCATCCACGAAGGACCAGATAAACCATCATGCGCGTGAAAATTTAAAGGTCACCTGAACACCATGCAGTTCGCGCCGAGTATCACTTATTGGAGCCAAGCATAACGGACGCGTGGTGCTGATTAATTATCCGATATAAAGTTCTTATAGTAATCCTAGTAGTGTTGAAAAAGTGTGAGAAATTCTGTTGGGGATTTGAACGATCGTATTCTGCAAGTACCTATTTTACATAAATATGTGACATTCGAGACATTCAATACTGATCTTTTTGAGGTTATTACAAGTTTAACGTCAACTGGGATTATTTCAATAACCACTAATAATTCTGGCATTAATCAAGTTAGCCTAAACTTGAATTATATTTATTAATTTAAAAATAAAATTTTATCTTCCAGTTCTCACACACTTCCACATTTGAGATTCGTGCAAGGATGAGGGTCAGGGTCCTCTTACGTAAAGCTCATGGAGAGCTGGAACTGTGGACGAAATATCCAAATATTTAGAGGTAATTAATTATCAAGGACGTAAGTTGAATTACATTTTTTTGGTTAAAAATGCAACTGTTCGGTTGAGAATCAATCTATTTTGGTTGAGGAGTAAACTATTTTGTTGAAAAATCGTCTTTTCGGGTTCAATGCAATGGTCTCTATTTGAAACGAAAGTACTTCTGTTTAAATAACGAATATTATATTTTTTATCAAAAAATCATTTTCTATACTCGCTGGTTGAAAGTATAACTACTTGCAAATTGATTTTCTTGGTAAAATATTTATAATTTTATTAGAAACATAACTTTGGTTGAAAAATGAACTCTTTGAGAATTTCCCTTTTTTGGAGTAAAAAATGATTTTTTAAACTGAAAATTTCACTATTAGGTTAAAAAGTCAACTATGCGGTCGAAAATTTAACATTTTTATAGAAGATTAGTCTTTTTTCATCACCAAAATTTTTCAAATGAAAACCTAATTTTTTCAAATGAAAATTTACCTAGTTCATTTTTGTTAGAAAATGGATATTTTATAATTAAGGACTCCACCTATTTGTTTGAAAATGAATGTAATTTCTTACAAATATTTTCTTTTTTTGTAGAAGATTCATAATTTTAATAGAACATTTATATCTTTCATTAATAATTGAACTTCTCTTTTAGCATTTCCCTCTTTTAGAGTGAAAAATTATTTTTCAAGCAGTAAATTTAACTATTTGGTTGAAAATGAAGTTTTTTGTGGAAATCTCATATTTTGGGGTTGAAAATTCTACTATTTTATACAGGAAATTCGTCTTTTTGTCTTTGAACTACAAGGATTTGTTTTTAAAGTGAAATATATGGTAGAAATTTCAACTTTTTCGTATAAGATTAGTTTTTTTGTTAAAAATAATCTTTTTGAATGAAAAATTAATTTTTTTAAATAAAAGAAAAATTTCACGAGGATAAATTGTTTGTCTCTTGGAGTACTACTAATAACCGTACATAGAATTTTCAAATTTTGAAGAAAAGTGGTCTCAAAAATTTTCAAAATGTGCTCAGTTTTTGAATTTTTAACCAAAAGAGCTGGTTGACGAACTCGTTCTTTCTTTTTAGGCCTTCAAAAAGTGTGGCAAAGCACAATCAAATCTGATCAATCTTTCGAAAGTTATCGTGCCTACACGATACTACAGACTACAGACAGCCAGACAGACAGACAGACAAACGGACGGACAGACAGACAGACACCTTCGTAAAAACCGTTTTTTCTAACTCAGGGGGCCTCAAAACGTCGACATTTGATTGAATCCACGAAAGTCCTTTTTCACATAAAACCAATACCTTCTCATTGAGATGAGAATGTAAAAATATTTCAAAAAATATTCCCGATGATGCACATAAAATGCATAATAAAATGAAATCAATTGCATTTACTTATGTTACGTCGTAACACCCTTGTAAATATTAAATAAGTATTTTTCTTACTTCTGTGAGCGCATTGAATGTGTGACTCTACGTGTATGTCTACGGCCCATGTATGTACAAGGGAGTTAGGCCCAAACTCCCTTCATGATGGAAGCACCTTACGGTGCTGTCGGAAAATCTGGGAGGACCCACGCATCTTCCGGGAAGTGAGTCAGTAGAGAACGAGAGAAAAACGCGTGGGAGCTCCCTCACTTTTCTTCAACCTACCGGGTTGCATCGCATACCTGGTGAAAATCGAACTAAAACAGCCTTCACTGGCAAAGATTCCAGGTGAATCTACCTTTTTAAACCAACCGTATGAGGTTGTGCCTGCATTTCCCGTATGTGAAAGGTGTGAAAGTGTGTGGGCCATAGTGGCCTTTGTTCGCAGACACGAGGCGTCGTGCGTGTGTTGGGTCATTCAAACCTTTCGTTGCCATTGTGTGAAGTTCTGTGTTTTATTTTTCTTAAATAAAAAGGGATTTTTGTGCCCTCTCAAGCTTTTTTTCGTTAAATCGGAGTACATCTTCTAACCCTAAATTCAAATTTCAGTCGTATTTCAGGCCGTCAAAGCGAAACAAAGCTTTCGTAGGAAAATTTTAGCTCAACGGCCAAGCCAACTAGGGCAAGGCTAGTATCACAATCGTTCAAATTATGTATTTTGCAAGCTAAATGAATTTCAAAACTTACAACCCACTTATAATGGCAGCTATCGATACATTTTCAACTTAATTTCTTTGAAAATGCTTCAACAACCTTTTTTTATATATGTTGTTATCATTACAGATAATTTTATTTTTATGTAAAGCACTATTTTTCTACCGTTCCAGCTATGTCACTATACACGATATAAACATAACCTGCATTCGACAAACCGGTCAACAAGTTGTTGCTTTTTCCCTTTGGTACGTTCTTTTCTGCACTTCAACCACCTTTTTAACTGGCAAATAGTGGTTTCGTTCACCTTTTTATGCTGTAATTCAGCACCTGGCACAGCTTCTTAATTCTACTTTACATTAAAATTTGATAGCACAGTGTATATTTTAACGACATAGTCCGAAACATTGAAATGCCCGCTAAGTATCATGGCGACGCCTGAGCTTCCGCTCTTAAATGAAAAGGTCTATTAAATATTATTTTAACCAAGTTAGTATTTGTTATTGACCACACCTACGTCCAGATCCAAGCCTAACTATATTTTTACTTAAACAGAAAACAGTTTTTTGTTTAGTTATTTCTTAGGTTGAAAATTTAGCTATTTTGTCGAAAATTCATTTTTTATTTGCTAAAAATTATTTTTTTACTAATAATATGCAGCACCAAATTTTAAATATTTTAGGCCCTGAAATCTTGTCTCCTATTGTAATACGAGTTTTTAATTGTTACATTATTTATTATTGACTCGCGTTGAAAAAACATAAATTATACAAAAAGTTTGGCAATTGAATCTTTAGGTAGCGTTCTCGACTGCGGTCTCAATCGAACTGCCGATCTTCAGGAGGCTTGTGGTGACCACGACTCAGCCAAGCCACGGCCAAGCTCCAGCCCAGATTCGTTATAGCTCACAAGGAGAAGATGCGAGATGGACATCGCCGATTCAACTGTCACTACTAACTTTTCCAAGAAGCGACAAAAACAACTTTTTTTTGTTGGTTTTAAGATTCGCAATCTACGCAAAAAAATCTTTATAAAAATGATATAGAAACCCTTTGTACTTTCCGTTCGTCGCAAAATTAGTGTCGGACTGTGAGTAAGTGCCAAGTCCGGTGTCCCCGCTGAGCTCTGCAGTGGCGAGTCGAGCGTCGAGCGCAAATACTCAAACCTCGATATCTCGGAAACTATGGCCCATTCGATCAAAAGAAAAAATACGCCCCTAATAGATTTTGATGTACTTTAATCCTGCAAAGCTCCAGTCGAATTGGAGATGTCCATCTCGCGTCCTCTCTTTGTTAGACTCAAACTTCGGCGACTGTGTTTTAGCGAATGTTTATAAAAGAGGATGTTTGGGACATGCATGTGATAGAGGGTCCCTGTACCAAGGGTTTCTGCTGAATATGGTTACAATAATTAATAAGCAGTCGCGGACAATTGTCCAAATTTTGATCCAAAATAGCTGGTTAACGAACTCGTTTTTTCTTTTTAGGCCTTCAAAAAGTGTGCCAAAGCACAATCGAATCTGATCAATCTTTCGAATGTTATCGTGCCTACACGATACTACAGACTACAGACTACAGACAAACGGACATACGGACAGACAGACAGACAGACACTTCCGTAAAAACCATTTTTTCTGACTCAGGGGGTCTCCAAACTTCGACATTTGATTTAATCCGCGAAAGTCATTTTTCACATAAAACCAATACCTTCTCATTGAAATGAGAATGTAATATCCTGTGTTTGCGCGTTCATGTTAAAGTGACAGATAATCGTAAAATTCGCGCAATATTAGATATTTTTAACTATAACAAGCTCACAATCTTAACTTTCGATCCCGATAAGCGGTGAAAAATAAATATTGTTTCTACATTATATACATTTTTAGTATAGGCCAAATAGAATAACGTCCAGTATTCGCGCGTTCGTATTCGATTGACAAATAATCGTAAAATTCATGAAATATTCGATATTTTTAAACATTAAAGGCTCAAGAATGGTTATTTGTCATGTGAATAAGCGGCAAAAAATTACATTTATATTCACATTTTTCACCCGCTTATTATAGGACCACTAGAAAAATTTCCCGTGTTCGCAGGGTCATGCTAAGGTGACAGATAATCAAAAAATTCACTAAGTATTAGATATTTTTTACTACTACAAGTTAAAAATTATTATTTTAAATTCAGATAAGGAATATAAGCTTTAAATTTTAAGTTAAGTATTTATCTGTTACTTAATAATATAATTAAATATTTAGCTAAATGTTCTTACGAAAAAATACTTCTTAGATCTTGAATCGGTGTTTACTTTCGAAAATTGGCAATATTGCTTATGGCGATCAGAAATAAAGATTTTGAGCTTGTAATAGTTAAGAACATATAATATTTCTTGAATTTTGCGATTATCTGTCACTTTAACATGAACGCGCGAACACAGGACATTTTTTGATTTGATCTACACTAAGCAGGTATATATAAGGATACAATATGCATTTTTTACCGCTTATTCGGATTAAAAATAACAATTTGTGAACTTGCAATAGCTAAGAATATATAATATTTCCTGAATTTTACGAATATCTGTCACTTTAACATGAACGCGCGAACACAGGACATTTTTTGATTTGATCTATACTAAGCAGGTATATATAAGGATACAATATGCATTTTTTACCGCTTATCCGGATAAAAAACAATCATTTTTGAGCCTTTGACGATAAGAAATCTCCCATTATTCCCTATTTTAGCATATAATGATCTTGCACGAACTGAAGACATTTTTTTCAAGACTCATATTTTTTGGGAGTTATTTTGGCACCTACCAGAAACTTTTTAGCCCTAACCAAAAATGATTGCAAAATATTTAATGTTTTCAATACGAATTACCGCATAATTTCGGTCGGCTGTTGGTTCGTCCGTCATACTTTTTTCCAAGATGGGGAAGTAAGGGGAACTGCTACCTCCTAGCTCACAACTCACAACTCGCAACTCACAGCTCAACACTCACAGCTCTCAACTTACAACTCACAAGGGGAGAAGGAGTAGGGGAAATGAGGGAAGGGAAAGTGAGGAGAAATTAATTGAGGTAATTAGGGAAATTAGGCAAAATGAAGAGAGGGGAAGTAGGGTACGTGAGGGTAAATGGGGATAGGAGAAGTAAGAGAAGTGGTGGAAAAAGAGGGTGGGAGTGTGAGGAGGGTAACTGGGTGAAGTGAGGGGAGTGTAACTAGGGGTAGTGAGGGCAAATGGGGGAGGGTAGAGGAATTTATGGGAAATGTGGGGGAAGTAGAAACGGAAGAAGTTGGAAAAGGGAAGAGAAGCGAAGATTGAAGTTGTGGAAGGAGTATTAGGGCAGTAAAAGGGAAGTGGGGGAATGAAGGAGAAGTAGGAGAGGAAAAATATAAGAGAGGAAGGTTTGAGCGACTTATTTATTTCATAATAGGCTACGAAATCCTTTCATGTAGGCACAATGCGCCTACCTAGACTGATTTTTTTGTTATTTTGTAGTGTTTAGAGAATTCAGCAATTATGCTTAACAATTTTGCAACATTTTTAATTTTTCAAGTTTTATCAACAATTGAAAATTTAGTACCTTTTTTCAATTTTTTTTTATTTTGGCATCTATTGGTCTTACAAACAAATGCCCTCATACGAATTTACGCAGAAAAGATTTACTTTTCAGAAAATTATAGATTTAGAAAAATTGTAAATTTCCAATTGTTTACTTGAAAAACAATTTTCAATTATTGTTTTTCAACCTGAAATACTCAAATAGGTAGAAGCACAATGAAATCTATGAGGTCCTAATATTTTTCAGTTGCGATAGGGCAGTTGTTTATAAGATATTAGTAATAAGCTAATTTTTAAAATAAAAATCCAAAATTTCGACAATTTTGATTGTGTAAACATTTTCCTTTCACGTGAAATTATTGCCAGACAGATGCCGAATAGTTTTTATTTCAAAAAATCAAACAATGAACAATATATATATATAAAAACTAAAGGTTAACAACCACCGCAGGGTCCCACCGGGAGTAACTGTCATCTAATTTATCTAAATGCAGTAATGTCCTCCATTTACCTAACTAATTGGGTAAATTTTAATGAACAAATTTTCTCCGTGTACGTATGCTGAGTAGAGGTGTGCTTACTAAGGGTTAAGAGAAATGAATAAACAGTGAAAATAGATAAAACAAGTTGATCTTTAATTTCATAGCTTTTTAGCAGTTTTATTATGCATATAAAAATCGCTTATGTTTTATATAATTCGAAATAAAAAAAATATCATTTCAAAGTCTTGAAAGATAAGAATATTCAAAAAATTCTCGTGATAAATGAGTGAAAGCCTTAGAATTGTGATATAAATCTCTTGCGTATATATTTACTCAATATGATGGCCGTGGTGAAATGTGTACCGGAATTTCGAAACGAACGCGAAAAAAGAAATATAAGCTGTATATCGATACCAGCAGATTACTTCACTCAATGACAAAACATAAGTTTAATGAAGAATTGTAATTCTATTTGTGACAGCTCCATATCTTATAACATGGAGACTCCATTTGGTTAAATTAATAAAAACGTTATTTCCACAAATTGAATAATCATTGGTGGCAAGTTTCAGACAATCCTGATAAATCAATTTTTGAAGATATCTTAGCGGTGCAGTAATTCAGATTTATAAGGCCGAAACCATTTTTATAAAGCAATATTTTCGCACATCTACAGAATGTAAATCTTCCAAATTCATTGTAAAGGAGATTCTTCGATTCCATGATGCTTTACTTCATGATCATTTTCCATTTCTAAACAAAATGAACTCAAATTTGAACTTAGAAAAAGTACTTGAATGTATTCATTTTGTCTCAGTGTTATTGAAAAAAATTATTATACAGTGAAAATATATAAAACAGATGGGTCTTGAATTTCAAAACATCTTAGCGCTTTCGTTAAGTATATAATTCCGAAAATTGCAGTAATAAATGAGTTGAAGCCTTGAAATTGCGATGAGAATCGCTTGCATATCTATTTACTTAATATGATGACCGGTGCGAAAAGTGTACCGCAATTTCGAAACGAATAGCCGGAGTTTTTAAGTACGAACTTTGGAACCTGAAGCAGGGACTATTTTTATTGGAATTTTAGTATAAATAGGCGAATTTTTCCGGTTTTATGACAAGATTATCGTACGAACAGATTCCGTATAGTAAAGACTGAACTAGTAATTATAATTTCCAGTTTCTTCATGTGTTTTTTTATCTTCAGATACAAGAATATATCAAGAAATACGTATACTACAAAAATATGCCTGTGGTCACAAATTTTCATTTCTGAGGCGGAAAAGCGATTCTGCAAAAATATACCCTACACCCAACCCCCTAGGGCGGGAGGGAGAGTAATTTTCATTTCTGAGGCGGAAAAGCGACTCTGCAAAAATGTACCCTACACCCAACCCCCTAGGGCGGGAGGGAGGGAAAATCAGAAATTCCCAATGGTAACCTCTATTTCTTATTGCAGATTCTTCATTTTTTCGATTCGCAATTATGTCAATGCAATGACCCCCCAGAACGTGGGGTATGAGGTTAATTTTTTCAAGTGATCATTGCATTGCCATCATTAGGACCATTGCAGTGCCATCTGTCACCGAGGGGCCATTCACTCTAGAATCAAGGGGTTTCAGTGTTTGAAATCAGTATGAAATCAAATGCAACAAGCATAACACTTTGTGAAATCATCTGAAATCAGCGGAATTTGAGTAGATCTTTTGAAAAAGATCCGATATTTTTTAAATTAGTGAAAATCGAGTGAAATCAGTAGAAATCTCTTAAACTATTCCGAAATCGTAAGCGAGTCAGTAGGTGTCAACGAGAGATTATGAGTAATCACGAGCAGTCAGGCGAGCAATGAAGAGAGCAGTCAGTGTAGTCAGTGCATTCAGCACGGCCCTGTACAGTCTATGTGCGGAGCGAGTGTGCGCTTTGCAACGCATTGTGTGCTTAGCGGTGTGTCGTGGGTGGCCGTTTTATTCCAGGAAAAAAATTCTCGATCATTTCCCGCTGTTTTCCCGGTTTGCAACAATTTTTGACGGTCATTGAAATTAAAATATTCGAACTCTTGAAGTTGAAAATGTTTTCATTTAAAGTTATAGAAACTGAACTTCAAATCAAAACACTCAAAGAGGAACCCTTTTGAATTTAAGCTTCCAAAATTAAGGCTTAACCATTTTTTTATCACGCGCTCAATAATTGACGCGTATAAAATGGAAGCTTCTAACACATTTCAATTGAACAATTTTAAATTAAATGCTGTTACACTGCAAAATTAAAAATTTTAAGCTTTTATAAGTTTTACAGTTTGAAGATTACAAAAATATAAATTCACGCCATCGTATTCAATTCTCTAAATTAATGAATAAATAAACGAATTTGTAAATTTGCAAAATTATATCATTTACAGAAATTTTATGTCAAAAACAATAAAAATGGAACGATTATAACTTTTGTTCACTAAAAATTTGTTAAATTAGAAGATAAATTAATTTTATTTCAAGTCCTGAAAAAATAATAATTGTCCAATTGATCATCCCTCACGAAGCTGCAGGTACCCTCGAGATAAATGCCGTAAAGCTCAGGCAACATTTTGACATACAAAAGAGGCAGAATTACAATAGGAGCATTTTGTGGTATTTGTCCAAATTTTATCGCAAGATTCTTGGTTTATTTTCAAGAATTTATACATAATTGAATATTTTATATTTGCAGTTTAAATTGAAAATTTTATTTCGAATATGGGTAAAGTAAATCAATTGTTGACAGGCTATGTACAGTTTGGCGAAAAACAATTTCCATCGGTTGGCAGCTCACGCAGTGAATAATTTTTGAAAATTCTGCAAATACTAATTCTTCAATTCTCTGGCTCATGTGATACATGTGGTTAATACTTCCGATTTCTTGTGAGTTGTATGCAAGTGTAAAACTAGAATGTGAATTAATTGTATACAGTTGAATGTTACTGATAATACTGCGTTTTATCTGTAGTTATTTGCATTAAAAAAAACTTGAAAAAAATCTCACATTCTATTCCAGGAAGGAAATCTTTCTTTAGTGAGCCACTATTCTGTTTGAATATTCTGACTAAAAGTAACATTTTCAGTTTATGAAGAAAATTATTAACATGTATAGAAAGTAAATTTATTTTGTGAAAAGTTTTAAAGTTAAATGTCAGTTTTTCCGCGAAAAATGGCATTAGGTAAATTATTATTGGCAAAATTTTGGAAGATTATTGAAAGAAACTATTTTATGAATATTTTAATAAATTAAAAGAAAAGTGCAGGCAGCGAGAATCGAACACGCAACCATCCAACTGTGAAGCTGAAGCGCTACTGCATGAGCTACCGGCCGATGAGAATAGTTTTTCGCAAAACTGTATATGGCGTGCGGTGAATATTTGAAAGCAAATTTTTTCAAAAATAACGAAAAAGTAAAACTGCTTGGTCAAATCGATAATCAGAAAATGAGCTTACATTAAAAAAATGAGGTAGCGTCTATACGCTTGGAAGCAAGCCACGCCCCTTTCCCTTTTCCAGCTCCTCCTTCCGCCAAAAAATTATGAACCGAAACTAAAATTTAAATTTTGGCGGTCTCCCTTGTATGAAACAAAGCGGAAGAGAAAACATAAGAACCCGGTAAGTAGGCTTACATTCGAAAGCATTCGATAGTTTCCTGTTCAATGGTGACGTGAAATTGTTGAATCTTTTTCGATACCGTTTTTGTCCTTGCGTTTTGAATCCTCAGAGCAGTAGAAGTTATCTCTCAAATTGAATCCCTTTCTGTACCCAGTGGTATTAATCATTTTATGTTGTCAAGATTGATTGCTACACGAGTAGCTGTGATGAAAACTAATTTTTTAAATTTCTTTCAAATGATTTTATATTTTTTAATTGATCACAGTTGCCTAAAGCGAGAGTTTTATTATAAAGTGATGTATTGTTATGCACAACCCTATTAGATTTGACAAATTTTATGCTTTTGATATCCTTTCTAATGCGTTAAACGAAGATGCCGTTTTTAATTTATTTCAGGTTAAGCTTGACAGCTTCTATCGACTTTAAAAGGGATTGGAATCTAAATATTTTCGCTGGCTAATCGGGCATTCAAAAAATGAGGACAGAAGCGGCATTCCTAGGTATTGAAATTTTTAATACCTGTGAATACAAACCTTCTTACAGGGAAAACATTAGAAAAGAAATATATTCTAAATTTGTTTTCAGAAATATAATTACTCTCCAAATCTGATGCAAAATAACAACAAGAGCACTGTGCGCTCAAAACGATTACTAATCTCTGTTTTAACAACACAACCACCCCAATAACAAACACCCTAATAATACTAAGAATGCTGCGTGACGTATTGATTACGTTTATTAAAATCAGCTTTTATATATAACAGCTGAGAATCTTTTTTTTTCTCAGAACCACCATTTTTTTTTTAATTGTAGTTAAATAAATCCATTTAAAGAAACCAGGAGTTCTGGTTAACAGAATAATGGACATACAGTTGATTCGACTGTTCCAAATTAGTAGACGAATCTTTGTTTCACTAAAATGGCAACCTGGGTTAGCAAAGGTTATCATAGAGTGGGCCACCATCGGATACGCTGCTTTTTCTTGTAGTTGTAATCACGTTTTTCCCTGTTGAATCTTAAATTATTGTAAATAAAGTTAAATAAACTATTGAAATGTATGTCGAAGAACGAGAAAAAATAGAGGGCGAGAAGGAGGAGGAGGAGGAGGGGGATACAATAAATATTACAGTTAAGTCAAGTAGGTACTGAAAATATTATATTCAATGATTATATGCTCCAAATCGTCTGTTAGAGATTTTAAAACCTGTGTTGAGATTCCTAAACTTTTTTCTTGAAATTTTGTTTGTGTATATGTGACATTTGAATGTAATAATGAAGGAGCACATCGCCTTCCAAATAACAAAAAAACTGAGGAAACTGTAGATATAATGCCTTGTTCCTGCATACGAGATTTATCGCCACTCTCGGTGCTGCCCTCTGCGCTGGGCTTGATAGATCGGCTTCCTCATGTAATATTTACTTTATATAAGTCTTAAATCCATATTTAGTGATGAAGACATCAGATTTGATAATAATAATAATAATAATGATAATGATAATGCTTAGCGAGCAAGCCTCTACCCCCTTTATCTCGAGGTAGGTATATTCGAGGTACGGAAGATCTAGGATGAAGACTTTGATGGATATATAAATGGGACCTCTCAGTGTAAGAAAAGTGCGATAACTCTTGAAGTTATTATCCGATTTTCTTCTATCTTTTTTGAACGTTTTTGTCATAATCTAACAAATCTAACGCAGACTATTAAAGTTCAATTAATGAATATTTTACCAAATTTTCTTCTTCCTCAACTGCGCCCGAACGACAGGCGTCCAGTGTCTCTCTTGGGTTCCAGTATTGTGAAAAAATTTGAGGGTGACAACCCTGCCACTCCCCAGAAAGTGCGAAAAAAGTTTGGGAAACGCTGATCTAAGCTGTTTTTATGCTCAACAAAACCGCGCACTCCAAAGAAAATCACGACAAAAAAACCTCTCTTTCTTAGCTCTAGCCATAACTAGCCTTTTATAAACGATGGCGCCATTCGTTTTTTTTGTTTGTTAATATTTCAAATAGTAACTTAAAATATTGAAATATTTTATAAAACTTTTGTGGAAATAATAAAAATGTATATAATTTTCTGAAATTACATAACTCTGACAGTGCTCGACTATCGGGTCATAAGTTTATTAATATTTTGTTTATAAACTCAATTTATAAAGTATAATTTTATTTATATAAGACATGCATATAATAATAGGAACATATTTGTCGACGCGCCGGGGCGACGCCACTTTTGTTCAAGAAAGACTTATATTATAAAAGAATGTTACAAGGCAAATAGAAGGATCAAAAGTGAACAAATTAAATTTTTCAAACCTTTAAAAAAAAAATTTGGTAGTAAATATTTGGAAAAATTAATAGCGCCATTCGATTCAGGTAAAAAAATATAATAAAATCTATGTGATTCACCATTTTTTTGTGAACTTAATTAGTGACATTGCAATTAAATAATTTGAAAGTGAGATATGTAAATGCTTGCTATTAAAGAAAAAGCTTCTATGTTTAAACTTCAACCCTCGGAGCACACACCTATTTTCTCCATCATGGAGCACACTGAGGGTCTGTGAAACCCTGTGAACTTTTCCGCGGCCTACCATTTTAAAACAACTGATCCGATCAACTAGAAGAAATTCTCAGATATTTTTCAAACATTGTAGAAACAATTTGTGTAGTTTGAAAAACTGTTTGGAATTATCTACACATCGAAAAAAATCATTAAAAAGAAAACAGGTTTTTCAACAAAAAAAAAACAAAAAAAATTGAAATTTTAAATATTTCCTGCTGAAATTTCTGCTTCAAAAGATATTCCTGACAAGAATCAGTTTGAGTGTATTGAACTCTTTAATTGGAAAAATTTTAATCTTAAATTTTATAAGTTTTATATTTAAAAGTATTTAACTTCAATTGTTTCAATTTGCAGTTTACTTCTTATAGCTTCAAATGACAAAATTTGGGTCTTCTAGAGTTTGAATCTATTAATTTCAGTGACCGTGACCAATTCATTCTTAATTGTTCAATTTTTATTTACAGTTAAAAAGTTGTTCTTTTTCGACCTAGGATGACAAATATTGAAAACATCGCAAATACATAATTTTAAATGACATATATGGCGTTTAATTGATTGCTATATATACTTGAAAAAAAACTTCAAACGTAAGGTTTTTTGTTGTTCAATAAGGATTAATCATGATTATTTTTTAAAACTCTACCATTGCTGTAAAGTTTAGGCATAGAAGCTTTTTCTTTAATAGCAATCATGTACACATCTCAGTTTAAAATTATCTATTTGCAATATTCTAAATATTTGTCATATCCTAGGTCGAAAAAGAATAACTTTTCGGCTGCGGAATCTTTTCTGTAGATTCTTGTAGTTGTAAATTCCTGTAGAAAATTTAAAGTACGATGAAATACAACAGTATACAATAAAATACAAGAAAGTACAAAATTCGTCCCAATAATAGAGAAAAGTTGTACATTCCTGTAATTTTGATTGTAAGTTATCGTATTTATCTGTGAATTCCTGTAAAAATGGTTTTAGTTTTTTGTGCATTTTTGTAAAAAAATTTCCACCTCGGCAATGAATTTTATGTAATTTTTTTCCGCTAGTCAAAATGAATTAAAAAATTTTCCAACATGAAATTAGATGTGCAAAGCTGAATCTTTAGGAAAATTCAAATATAGTCAGCAAGTCAGTATAGCAAAGTAGAGAGAGAGAGGACCACTCAAATCTATAAATGAGTGGAGTTCTTGTGCGCCCACCTAAGGTGAAAAACCCAGTAGCCGGGTACTCTTTCCTGAAGAAATTTTAATAATTTTATAAAACTTTTGATTTTAATATAAAGAATGAACACTTTCGACTTGATTTAAAAAAACATAATATTTTAAAAGCATTCAGATATCTAAAGAAACATATTTTATTCATGTCAGTAAAAAGCACAGTATCGGGACCGGCTTTTGGAAGTGGTGCGTGTAGCGGGACACGGATAGACCAGAATCGGGACAGTAACGAATAATAATTACACCGGCACACAAAACAAAATGGTCTGCCCGGTGGACTACACTGGCATATCTATATGTTTTTAGGATCGCTGAATCCGAATCCGCGGTCCAAATACCCAAATTAGCTCGTATTTTTCCAAAAAACGCAAAAAATAGACGTAAAATCGACGAAAACAGCGATTTTTCTTGTATATTTTTCGAGCAATTCACGCCTACCCCGAAAGGGAAACGGCTTAATGATATAATAATAATAATAATATTCGTAATCAGCGCGTAAAAATACATAAGTATACGAAGCCTACAGAAAATCAGAGGTCCACCCTTTTCGGAAGTTTATCCAAAATATTTTTTGGTCGAGATATCGAATATTAAATGTTTAATAATATGTTTCTTTTTTTATTGAAAATTATTTTTTTCAACTGAAAATGTACCTAGTCCAGTTTTGGTTGCATATTCGGAGTTTTCTGAAATATTTTCAGTTGCTCCTAGGAAGTTGTAAACCTTTCATTTGTGGGATTTGGAACTAGGCAAATCTGTATAATCACTTTATGACAAACAAACAAAAATCCCGGTGCAGGTACAGGCTTTAATGTGCATGCATAGACGGGCATAGTTTTTTCGTAACCTTGGTCATGACATCTATGCTTTAGTTTCATAAATCTTAATTAATTTCTGTTCCGCAAAAGTAGGTGATTTTGATCTGAAGTCGATGATCAGATTGATATGCAACGGTCTGATATCACAAGGTTTACTGTCAACATGCTCGACGCATTTGAACTAAACTGAAAAAGCTACATTGAGGAAAATGAATTATACGGTTTATGATCTTGGATTTTGGATTTTGGGCCAGCAATCTATATATATCAAGCCGTACAATCTGGGTGTTAATTTGAAAAATTCTGGATCATAATATCTATATTTTTCGGTCTAATATTTATATATTACTGTGCCGAATTTTAAAATCAAATATCATAAATGGTATAATTCATTTTGAGGGTTTGTAGCCCCAAGAAGAAACCCTTATATTATCGGTCGAGTGTCCGTCCGTCGTATTTTTCCCCTTGAAACTGGAAGTGACAGGAGGGAAGTAGAGAATGTCCCTAGCCGTATTTACCCCATACCCTACCCGAATGTACCCCTTACCTTAGCCGACTTTACCCTGTACCTGAGCCTACTTTATACTTTACTCCGTACCCTAGCCGACTTCACCCCGCACTTTAGATGACTTTGCGCCGTACCCTAACTTAACCGACGTTATCCCGTAGCCTAGCCAACATTACCCAGTGCCCCATGGGGATGGGAGCGGAAGTGATGAGAAGGGAGTGGAAAGCAGAGATGAGAGAGGAGTAGGGGAAGTAATAAGGCGAGGAGGCAGATTTGAAAGACTTAATTAATGTCCTAACAGGCTACGAAACCATTTCTTGTAGGCGCGTGGCATCTACTTTGGCTAATTTTTTTCAGTGTATTCGGCCATTATCTCTGGCTGAGAGTGAGGACAGAAAGAACAAGGTGCTGTCATGAGCAAGTGTATCGTAAGTATGAGCCGTGTGAGCGGAAGACGAGGTCCTCATATCGATGGGCAGTTGTCTGACCCTGAGGTGTCTTCGCCCCACTGTCTTCAGAGTCTTCACTGGTCTGATCATGATCGTCGTGCTGGGATAATGCAGAGCGAAACAAATGTCTTGTAGGTGTGCGTGAGAGAAATATACTTTGTGCGTGACCAGGGCGGAAAGTGTCATCGGCCAATAAACAGTACCGCGAATGCTTCAGACGTACAAATACTACAATACCGCGAATACCTTATCTCTACTAGCCATAAGCGTTACACTGTAAATTTACATTTATCACGGGTTTGTGATTTAGATCAAATTTATCATGAAAGAACGATATTTCATTACTATATCCAATCCTCATGACTGTTTCCAAGATATATTTAGTAAAACTTAGGGTATGCCTCTTTGAATCAATGAATCACATCTTTCAATCAAAAAAAGTCTTTACTTCAGCCGATTGACTTTAATTTTCTTGAAAAAAATATTATCTACATTTGAAATCACATTTGACAATATCAAATACGTAATTTTTAAACACAAATCTCTCATTTCTTTTAACCAATAACAGCATTCCTTCGCTTAGTTAAGATTTCACTGATTGGAATAAATAATAATGTGAAACAATAATTTCATGCTTCTAGTTTAGGTAAAACCATTCCTTTGTATTGAAGAAATGTTTTGCCCTATTTAGTAATACTACTGTGTCCCTATTTTTACTAATATTTCGTACATTTATCACAAATTCTTTTTCATTTTCTCACCATTCCTTCTTACAACATGTCCTGCCCTTATCCTTACGCGATTTTTCCCGATTCTTATCACACTAGATCCTACACTCAGAAAAGATTCTTTGATTCAATGGAAATTTCTTTGAATCTAGGAAAGTATTAATTTGCTCTCCGCCAAAGAAAATTTTCTTTGATTGAAAGAAATTTCTCCTAATTAGAAGAAATGGTTCTTTATTCTAATACAAAATCTTCTCTAATTTCAAATGATTTTCTTCATTTTTGAGTTATTTTTGTTCAAAATTAAATAATTATGTTAAAGAAGCGGTTTCTTTAATATAAACCCAATATTTCTTTGAGTGTAAAGTAGCATTCTTTTATTCGGTATTCGCTTTAATCCAATATCGAAATTAATAATGACACTTTATTATTTATCCTTTCACATTTGATAAAATCTAGACAAGGTAATTTCTTCTACTCAACATTCTATCTCATTCCTCTCAAACCATGACCTTATCAGCATTCAATACGAAAGCCAAACCCCCTTTGCAGCTCGCCCAGTCAAACTTGCAAAATGTTCAAGGATTTGCATAGATATATCCGCAGTTCTAAGGGTTGGAGCCCAAAAATCGAAGTTGGTATTTTTAAAGAGTCCATAAATCAGAGACTTTATTAACACAGCCAAATTCTGAATAAGATTATTTTTTGGCAAAGTAATATATGTGTGGTAGGAAGGGGGTGCGTTTTGTGTCAAGGGTTGTAGCCCAAAAATCGAAGTTGGTATTTTTGAGGAGACAAAAAATCAGAGACTCTATTGACATAGTAAAATTCCTAAGAAGATTATTTTTTGGCAAAGTAATGTCTGTGTCGTACGAAGGGGTGCTTTTTACGTTAAGGCTTGGCGCCTAAAAATCAGACTCCCCTAATAGCACGGAACGTCATGCGGGCACCATCGGATGGTTATTATTAACAATAAATATCGCGTAAATCGTAAGTGACCGGTTAAAATCGATGTCCGTTTATAATATGAATATCATATTATAGTATGTAGTATACGCGGTACTCAAACCTAAAAAATGACATCCATTCTCACCTATCTCTGACGGTTTTAGTGAGATTGACTGTCACTGATTTTTGCGTTAAGGCTAGGATCCCAAAAATCGAAGTTAGTATTTTTTAGAAGCACAAAAATCATAGACTTTATTGACAGTGTAAGATATTCAAAAAGATTGTTTTTTGTAAAGTTATATCTGCGCATTTTCTTCCCCCTTCACTCTCTTAGTAATTTAGATTTCACAATGTGACTGACAAAAATCAGGTATTTCTATTGTTATTAACAATTCGGCATTGATAATTCTTTTGTGGTTTTAGATTTATCAGAGTGACTAAACAAATTCCTTTTTTCCAATTGTTATAACCAATTTGGTGTTTATGGTTTCCCAGAATCCTCAGGATCATCGTGCCCAAAGATTGAGGTTTTCTACAGTCTCCACTCTCTTTATAATTCACGTTCGGCAAAATGACTTAAAATAAATCTCTGTACTGAATTATTATTAACAATTCGATATTATAAATTTTGTTATGGTCTCCCAGAATCATAAGGACCATTCTATAAAAAGATTGACGTTCACTAGCCCCTTCACTCTCTTAGTAATTTATGTCCTATAATATTAAAGGTCCACTTGACAATATAAAACTTCGGCACTCTTCATAACTCAGAATTTGGGAGTTTTTTTAGGATTCTCTTGGGAAAGAATTAAAATTTGTGGGCTCCTTTATTTTTTTCAAAAAATCAATTTTCTTGTAGAAAATGCTACTTTACATTAACCCAGATAGCAAGCGTGCGGGGAACGTTACACGCACGGAATGCAAGGTACGCCGTGCCTGGATGGTGCGAGGCATATGCGCCGCACTGTGTAAGGGGCACGCACGTGCGATGCATATGAGTCGCACTTCGTGATAGGCACGGTATGCGGCGCGTGTGCGTCGCACTTCGTGAGATGCATTATTTTTAGCATGAATACATAAGTGAGAAGCGTAGTTTTCAATAATAATGATTATTATTACTATAATTTCAACTATAATTGTTTTTAAAAAGGGTTTATTCATAAAAATTGAAACATTCCCAATTTTATCGTAAGCGTAAATTAGCAAATTTGTATGAATAACATTATTGAATGCATTTGTAAATTTGCTTAATGTGTAATGCATTTTATTTATTTAAAACCGATAATTTAATAGTTTGTTCCTTTACTCGATCGGTGTAAGATTAACAAGATTTTTGTTTGGTTATTCTGTACCTTTTTAAAAAGAAAAACATAATTTCTAACTTTTTAAACTTTTTTTTCTATTATCTTTAGTTCTTTTTTTTGAACATTCAGTATAACCACAAAAAAATATTCTAAAAAATTCTTACATCAAGTAACATTCTTACAGCAGAGTAATTACACAACAAAATTTCGAAACCATAAAAAAACTATAAAAGAATAAAATGTAAAAGAAAATAGTTAAAAAATATTTCTAAAAATGTTTACAACGAGTAAAGAATATTTTGAAACATTTTTGATGGTCATCCCGAAAGTTTAAAAGAACACGAAATTTTCGTTTTGTATCATTTTTATTTTTATAACTTTTTTATAACTTCAATTTTTAGTTTGAATTTTATGTTTAATATTGAATGAAGTTTAAAATCAAATTTAAAATCAATTTTCAGAAAATTGGTTGAAAGGTTTTTAGTCTCTCAACAAAATATAACAGTAGGATCGACTCGGGAGAAGAAAATAAAGAATCGTTTTTTATATATCAAAATGCTCACACAGAGTAGGATTTATTCATCCATAAAATCTTTTTTATATAATTAAAAAATATATATCTCTCTTTACGGAGATCCGCTTATCGAAAATATCGATTCAAAATTATAATTCTCTCTATGGAGATTCGCTCATTGAAAATATCGATTCAAGATTAATTGAAAGTATAACTTGGATAAGTCTCGATAGGACACAACGGAAGTGTTCACAAAAATCGCTTTAGAAAAACGTCGAGGATTTTCATCAACTCGAAACGTTGGCTATTCTCAGGCAGAACTAAGTGGCGTACTAGGTGTCGAGAGTGCAACTCTCTAGCCGGTTCGACTCTTCCTAACGCCCTTTTTATATTTCGATGCGATTATTTCCAGAATATTTTTATATGTGTCCTGATTTGCGATTTTAAATTGTTTGTGTTTTGTATGAGTAGGGAGTTTCTATATAAAAGGTTATTTTTGAGCATATCGAGGTCCACCTCGTTCCCTGGTCTGCAAAATAACCAATATAGAATCTAGCACTGGTTATAATTAAAATTCACAGGCAGACTCAAGTCCACTTGATAATCTGGCTGAAAGAATGGAGTTAACGCTGTCCCGCTGCTTGAGCAATGTTCGAGAGCCCTGATCTTATTTTCTTTATGACAGCGATACCAGCCCACCAGTGGAAGTATGTACGCTGGTGGAATATTGCAAGTTAAGGGGTATTCCTTTTCTGCTGCGATGCGATGCTAATTCTCACCATACTTCGCGGGGCAGCACGGACATCAAATCAAGAGGTAATGACCTACTGGAATACCTAATCACCACTGATTCAGATATTCTTAACACGGGGAACACCGCGACGTTCCGTAACTCGGTCAGGGAGGAGGTCTTTGACATCACTCTCTGTACCAGTAGTTTCAGAGATAATATCAAGAGGTGGAGAGTTTCCATTGTGTTGGAATTCATTGTACCCGCTGCTAAGATGAGCACTTTTAGAGGTTCCCAGCTCAACTCAAGACCTGGATACCCTGTAGATGGCAGCCAATATCTTCACGGAAGCCATCAAACCTACTTAAGAAAGTAATTGTCGACCTACAAGAATCCGGAAGGCTGGGGAGATACACTGGTGGAATGGGAGACTCGAAAACGAAGGAACTATGGACCTTATTCACAGCGATGAGGGATGAATACAGGGGTGCAATACGTAAAGCAAAGCAAGAGGGCTGGACCAACAAATGCATAGACATCGAGAAGGGAGCTGAGGCGGCTAGACTGGATGAGCTGCTTTCTTAAAATCCGGATACTATTCTCGGCAATCTGAAATTGCCGGGCGGGGGGTACTCAAAGTCGGACGGGGATACCTTGTCTCACCTGATCAAGGCACATTTCCCGGGCTTTTCAAGATTTGAAGAAAAGGGGACGACACTTCAAAGGCAACCAAAGTCGCCTGCGGCCCAACTGGGCCCGAAACGGCGGCTAGCCAACGAGATCGTCACCCCCACCAGCGTCAGGTGGGCCCTGAAGTCCTTCAGTCCTTACAAGTCGCCTGGCCCAGATGGCATATATCCAGTCCTCTTACAGAGGGCTGGTGAGATCATCATAAGGCCGCTAGTTAGACTTGCTAGGCCTATTCTGACATTGGGACATGTGCTGGCGGCATGGAGGAGCACGAGAGTAGTCTTTATTCCGAAAGCAGGTAGGATCGGTTATACCTTACCAAAGGATTTCTGTCCCATCAGCCTAACATCTTTCTTACTCAAAACAGTGGACAGACTTGTGGATAGATATATCCGCGATAAGGCCTTGTCAAGGAGGCCACTTCACAAAGAGCAACACGCCGATGGGGCTGGTCACTCGACGGAGACGGAGCAGTAAACCTAATTGAAGGACAACTGAAGGAGAAAGGCCTCGCGATTGGAACCTTTATGGACATCGAAGGAGCCTTTAACAACACCTCTGCAGAGGTGATCAGGGCGGCCATGACCACACATGGTGTGTCTACTGTAGACGTGGAATGGACGTGCCACATATTGGTCAACAGGAATCTAACTACGACTAAGGGTGATACCAATTTATGTGGAACCGTTGACTCGGGATGTCCGCAGAGAGGAGTTTTATCGCCCTTGCTGTGGTGCCTAGTAGTGGATGAAATGCTTCATCTACTCTCGAGTCAGGGTCACCACGTCATAGGTTATGCGGACGATATACTAGTTATCGCGCGCGGCCAACATGTGGATGCGCTTTTCGGAGTAATGCAGCAAGCACTGATGATAGTGGATTCGTGGTGTGCAAGAAGCTAATAGCGACTTTATGGCTCTGTAGGAGGGCCATAGGGGAAAGCTGGGGCTTGAAGCCGGAGACACTCATGTGGAACTACACAGCGATCTTGCGACCAAGGCTAACCTATGCGGCGGTGGTCTGGTGGAGCAGGGTCGAGCTGTCCACTTTGCAGTCTCGACTTGAAAGGATCAGGGGACTGATTTTGAGAGGCACCACTGGTGCCCCGAAGTCGTCACCCACAATGGCACTGGGGGCACTAATAGGGCTGGAGCCCCTCCATCTCACCATCATGGCCGTGGCTGCCAAGGCTGCCTGGAGACTAAATTTCGTAAAGGACAGAAGGCTCTCGACAGCAGTGAAGATCCCAGTCGATATCGCGAGGAGGCCGACCCCGAACATGCCCAGGGACAAAATGGCCACTCGCTACCTCTTCGACAAGAAGTATCCAGTTGGCTTATCCACGAAGAAGGAATGGGTTTACGGCAACGCACACCTGCCCAGTGATGGAGACAACTGGTTTACAGATGGCTCCAGGAACGAGGAGAATGTAGGTGCTGGTGTATATCGTAGAAGGAATGGAATGGGCTTCACAATCGAGTTGGGGCCCTACGCCACAGTTCTACAATCTGAGATTATGGCCATACTCCAGTGCGCCTACAAGGCAAAGGAGTATGACAACAAAAACCGTTAGCTTAACCTACAATATTATGCAAAAAAATTACCTTTTTTTTAGATCTAATGATTTTTTTTTACTAAAAATACCTATTTCTCTTGTAAAACACCAGCATAACCTAAGACTGCTGAAAAGTTGTGAATCTTCTTTGAAATTAAATTATTTTTATATTAAAAATACCAACTTTCGAAAAAAAAAACTCTAATGTAATATAAAATTATTAAAATATTCTAAATCATGTTAAAATTATAATGTTTTTTGCTTTAAAATACCAGTTTTTGGTTTAAAACACCAACGTAACCTGATTTTGTTTAAAAATTATTAATTTTCTTTGAAATCTAATGCCTTTTTAATAAAGATTTGAATTTCCGACGAAAAATGTTAACACAATCCGGAATTGATCAAGCCTACAAATTTTATTATTTCAAACGAAAATAATTGGGTTTAAATCTAATAATTTTTGCTTAAAAAACAATTTCCTAGGAATGCAGTTTCTGGCCTCATTTTTTGAATCCCCGATTAGGCAGCGAAAATATTTAGATTCCAATCCCATTTGAAGTCGATCGGAGCTGTCAAGCTTACCCAGACAGCAGTCGTGCAAGGCACGTTACCCGCACGGCACGCGAGGCACGCGTGCAGGGTGCGGTCCATATTCGTCGCCTTTTGTGCGAGGCACATACGTGCAAGGCATATGCGTCGCACAATGTGACAAGCACGTATGTGTGAGGTATAATATGCGTCACATATTCAGAGAGGCACAGCTTTTAATATAATAATAAAATTGCAACACATCGCAGATGTGCAATATGAAGCCAGTTTGCAATATTAAAAAAAATAAGATTGATATAATATAAATGTTAAATTATAATTATACAGAAAAATATAAAAGCAAGAATAATACCACTTGAAATATATTTTAAAGAAAGCATTTTTTAAATGAATTTTCTCATCACTTGAAAGTTTAAATTTATCTGATAGGATACAATTATATTATTAAAATGGTTAAATTAATTTAAATGAAATGAAATTATTTGAAGTAAATTATTCATTACTTAAAATTTATTCGAAATTTAAATTAATGATCGAAGAGTTTTGTAAATTAATAATACAGATTGAAAAATGACTATTATAATGTTTATTATAATATACATATTCATATAAGAATAATGTAAAAAAATTGTTTTTATCTTATTAATGAAATAATATCTGCAATTCAGTACAGACAGTATTTTCTATCGAAGTAAAGTATATGTACATTATTTTTTGAATGAATGTGAAAGAAATAGGCGAAGTACAGAAAGTATATATATTTTCAAATGTAAACGCGCATTTGGATTAGTCACGTGTAAGCAGTGCTCCCAATTTTGCTCTCCAACTGCACTGCGCATGCATCGCACCAGCAGTGCCATTGGATGTTGATCGCGCGCTTATTTGGAATGATCAAGTATGCAAATAAATTTTTCACAATATATAATAATCATGAAGTACAAACAAATATTATGAATGATTTAAAATTTATATTGGTGCAAAAAAGTATTCCTTCCTTTGAATATAAAACCAATAATTTATCTGTAAATAATACAATCAAATAATTAATTCAACTTGCACTCTAAAAGACTATTTTATCACCTGAAAAAAAATCGCTATTATTTCCACAATGATGATTTATTATAAAAAATTTATTTACACATGTAGTAGTTTCAAAAAAGCGCGCCATTCACAGACAATGACACTGCTGACGCAGCGCATGCGCACTGTAGTTGAGGAGCCGAATTGGGAGCACTGCGTGTCACGTCTGTACGCCCACGCCCTCCCTCCGAGCTCGACTCGAAAAGGCACTGAAACGGTCCCGCGCTTTAACGAAGTGACATTGTACATCGTGATTTTAGAATCATGTGCGTCTTATTGAAAGTGAACATTTTTGTATAACATATAATATATCAAATTATTCGTCTGCACAATAACATAGTTTTCGCGTGCATATTATCGTTCGTTTACTTCTTGCAATAAAAGTTTAGTTTAAAAAATCTGTTTTCCTTCTTTCATAACAATAATATATTATTATTATTCTTGTGGAAGTTCTTTGAGGGTTACGAATGATATCATTTGTAACCCTCAAAGAACTCTTCGACGTGCGTGCGATATGCGTCAAACATGTGACTCACGTTGTGTGAGCGATATGCGCCGCACGCGTGACTCTCATGACGTGCGAGCAATATGCGTCTCAATTGATGACGCATATGTCGCGGTATATGAGAGAAACGCCGAGACGATGATCCGCACGCGTGCGTCGCATTACGCCGTCACTGTGAGGGACAAATTGTTATCTGGGTAACCTGAAATAAATTAAAAACGGCATTTTCGTTTAGCGCATTAGAAGGCGTATCAAAAGCATAAAATTTACCAAATTCAGTAGGGTTGTGCATAACAATACATCACTTTATAACAAAACTCTCGCTATATGCAACTGTCATCAATTAAAAAAATATAAAATCATGATAAAGAAATTCAAAAAATTAGTTTTCATTACAGCTACCTGTGTAACAATCAATCTTGACAACATAAAATGACTAATACTGTGTTTTTAAATGCCTTTGCCCTCATTATTATTCGAAAAACGCATTGCTCCTCGTTTACAAATGGCGCGGTACTATGCCGTTCGTAAGATCCGGCATAAGTCCGACTTTTCCGCCTGGGTGGATCTCGCGCTTCGCGCTCGATAATGTATTTCCCTTACATTTGTGCATAGACCTTTCAAAATTTAAGGTCAAATCATCCACAACTGTAATTTTCTGATTGTGAATTCTCATTTGTTAAAGGTCCTTCGGCTTTAACGAATACATCCTTATCATGTACCTCGTGTTTCGCACTTAATTACATTTATTTCTGTATGTCGGCCTGTGATTGATTATCTACATTATTGGAAAAAAAGTACGAATTGTATTTATCATGATTACTTCAATATTTGTTTCATATTTTGCATTTAACTTTATCCTCAGCTACCGTGAAAATTTTATATCATTTCAATAAATGTATATTATTACAATTGATAATATGCATTGATATTAAAAAATACGTTTTTTCCGAGGGCTTGAAAACTCGTGAAGTCAGATGTACAGTTGTAATGAAATCTCCTGAAGTCTCCTGAAATATCTGAAATCACCTGAAATATCTGAAGTCACTTGAAATCACTTGAAGTCACGTGAATTCATGCGAAGTCATTTGAAATCATCTGAATTAATTTGATTCCACCCATATACCACGTGGACAGTTGGGGGTGGGGAGGCTAAAGTTCACGAGTGTCTATCCAAAGTCCACGTGGATTAAGGTGGCCCAAAAGTAACACGTATTTCCCATAAGAAAGCAAGACGTTTTTGTAAATTTTATTCAGAATCGTCAATATTAGGTGTATTGAGTTGACCCTAAAAAAATTGTCTGCAGAATTAGCCAAAGAATAAGAATAAGAAATATTTTAATATTGAGGTTTCTTTTATTGAACATGGTTTCTAATACGTGAGATATCACTTCATACTGATAATTTGATGTTTAAATAAATTATTTAAACAATTTATTATTGTTATTAGCCATTTTATCTTAGAGTAAAGTTTGAAAGTCGCGGTTCCATCTGAATTTTTCAACTGATTTTCAACTTTTCAGTTGGAGCGAGCCAATAATTAAATTAATTTAACAGAAATAATTATTAAAATAATTTATTATTTATAACAATATTCTCTTAGAATAAAGCTAGAAAACTGCAATTTTTCTTTAAATTTTTCATTTTTGGTCCACTTTCAAACTATAGTAAGGTAATATTAAAATGAAGTTAACAAACATAATTTTTTAAACAATTATTATTATTTATTATTTTTAAAATAATATTCTCTTTGAATAATGTTGGAAAGTTGCGTAGTTTTTCTGAAATGTTCCACTTTTTTTCAACTGTTTACTTAGAGCGCAGTAATAATTATTGCAATTTAACAAACATAATTGGTTCAACAAATTATTATTGTTTTTAACTATCTTCACCTATGATAATGCTAGATAGTTGCGGCTTTTCTGAAATTCGTAACTTCTTGTCTACTTTTTACTTAGTGAGATAATAAGTAATGCAAGTTAACAAACATAATTGTTTATAAAATAAATTAGAGTGTATAACTACCTTCTCTAAGAGTAATGAGAAAAGTTGGGGGTTTTTCTAAAATATTCAGCTTTTCTTTGACTTTTTAATTCTCAGTAACTACTTCAAGTAAAATTCACATGTATATGATGGTCCATTTGGAAATTTGAAGAATATTTCAAATATCTGTATTATTTCAGAAAAATATATTCACAAAAAGAAATATTGTTTAAAAAATTATTCCCCCTATTGCTTATTCATCATTTCTTCATAACTGAAAAGCCAAAGCAATGTTAAAAATTCAAGAAAAAACCAAAACTTTCGGGCAGTTACCTAAAAGAAGATAGTTATAAATAATAATAATTTGTTTAAACAATTATTTTTTGAACTTTCATTAATTTTTACCTTACCCTAAGTGAAAAGTTGACAAAAAGTTATATATTTAAGAAAAAGGCAACTTTTTATAGCATTATTCAAAATGAGTATTATTAACAATGAAAAATAAATTTGTTGACCAATTATGTTTGCTATCTTGAATTAATTATTACCTCACTCTAATTATAAAATTCGGAAGAAACGCGAGTTTATAACTCTTTTCTGAAAGAAAATTGCTAAAAACAATAATAACTTATTTAAACAATTTATTTAAACATCTAATTAGCAGTGGAAACTAGTATTTCATGTATTAGAAACAATTTATATTGAAAAAAAACACAAAATAATCATAATTAGCGCCATCAGCTCGCAAAATCCAATTTTTCACTTATGGAGTTTTTTGAGACCCTGTAAAACAGACTCATGGGGATGATATTAAAAATCTAATTAGTCATTTTTATTATACAGCTAATTGTCGAGAGCAATGTTGAGTTCCAACTCGATTCACCTAATATTGACGATTCTGGATGAAATGTACAAAAGCTTATTTTTTTCTCATGGGAAATACATGTTAAACTTCATGAGGCTGTCGGAAAATCTTAATATCATTTTTTTCAAACGCATTTATTTATTTTTTTGATTCGTACAAATTTGGGGGCTATATGCATGAAAATTCGAAAAAACAATTTTCCAATGCATTTTTGGACCACTCAAACGTGGACGCGCGTTCTCCTGAATTGTGCGCACGACTCTTGTGAGCGCTATTAAAAATCACTGCTGACTTCGAACCACGATATTTCGGTGAAAAAAAAAGATAGGCATTTTTTAAAATATATTTAGAAAGCCTACGGAATTCCACGTCAAGTGGTACCCAACAAATATTTTGTTGACCTTCTGAAAATAATACAGCACGTGAGAAGTTTAAAAACAAAATTCAAGATTTTTTCAAATTTTTTACCTCAACTTCAACTTTTAGCACGAGCTAGTGAAATTTTTTTAAAAACCTCAAAATTATACGATATTCAGCCTGAAATCTTATCTTTAATTTAAGCCAAGAAAACTTGAAAAATCGTCATGCGCACCCGAGATATGATTAAAAAATTTCAATCGTATCTGAACTCAATTACTCAAAATTGACACAATTACTGTACAATTGAGCTCAGATACGATTCAAAATTTGTAATCATATTTCGAGTACCAATGAAGATTTTTTAAGTTTTCTCGTCTTGAATTAAAGATAATATTCCAGGCTCGATATCGTATAATTTTGAGGTTTTTGAAAAAATGTCCTTAGGTTGTGGAATTTCATAAGCTTTCCAACTGTTTTTTTTAAATGCCCTACCTTTTTTTTCACCGAAATATCGTGATTCGAAGTCAGCAGTGATTTTTAATAGCACTCACAACCGTCGTGCGTACAATTTCCAAAGGTAGAGGAAAAAAGTCAAATTTTCGGTTAAATAATTATTTTTCAAATAAAAAAACGTAATTCTCAATAAAAACTGAAAAAATGTTTAGTCAATTATTAATTCGGAAAAATGTCTAGTAAGTTGAAGATATATTCACGTGTTTTGAAAAGATACCAAAATAATTTAATACTTGAAAAAATTTCGAAACATTAAAAACAAAAAACATTTTTATAAAGATACTGAGCACAAAACTTAGAAGCTTTCTAAGCATTTTCAAAGGTTTCTAAGGAATTAATTTTTTTTTATTTCTACGAAAACTGGAAATGCTTTTGTTGTGAAAAATAAATTTAAAAAAATAACTAACAAAATTTGCAAAATAGAATCTTTAAGATTCTTAAGCATTTCTTTAATTTTGTCGGATTGTCAACAAATTGTAGAAAAAATTCAAGTTCCAAGATGATAAACACATTTGCATCAGAATTCTGAAAATGTTTCACATGATTTTTTAAAACAAAATTTGATGTATGAAAATATGTTCCTACCTCGAAATTGCTCAGAACTAAATAATTTTGAAAAATTAATAATTTTTTTATTGATCCTTAATCCAACATTTT
Source organism: Andricus grossulariae (assembly GCA_011634705.1). Taxonomy (NCBI): domain Eukaryota; kingdom Metazoa; phylum Arthropoda; class Insecta; order Hymenoptera; family Cynipidae; genus Andricus; species Andricus grossulariae. The sequence goes on along the minus strand of JAABKJ010075445.1, from coordinate 83,715,356 downwards.
GACTGAGAGTTTTTTTCTTTATCGACTGAAAAGTCTTACTTGCTTAAAAATTCAGCTCTTTTTGGAAATTTCTTTCTTTGGTTTGAAAATTAGTCTGTTTCGGTTGAGGCTGACGTGAATCAAGAGAAAACAGAAGTGTCAGCAGTAAAATGTCTGGAGCCGGCAATATCAAACATATTATTTTTGAAAGGAAGAATAATTATTTTCAAAATTTACCGCATTCAGTTTAAAAAATTTTCGAAAATCCGTATGATGTTTGTTAATGAGTTTTCAAATCAAGCTAGGAATAACATTATCCATACTTTTGGACTGGGAGTGCAAAAATATCTAAGGATAATTCGGAGAAATGTGATTGAGAAATAAACCAAAAGTGTGAACCATATGGTCAATAAGTTTTTAAATGTGGCAAAATTTTAGCTTCTGGAATGTCTCAAGTCAAGTGTTACTGCAGTGGATTTCAGTAAAATATATTGAACAATTTTCCATAAAATTTCACATAAACTTGAACATGTATTCTTTAATTTTCAACTTTTTAAGTAGAACAACATATCGGTGGAATCGATATAATTTGCAGATTTCAAATATTGTATTTATGAATTACTGAGTGCTAAATTGAACAAATTTTATATTCGACATTTCAGTCTTCATTAGGTACAAAGGACACCCGCTGACCAGGATCGACAGCAGCAGTTCGGCTGAATGAGGAGATGACGTGATCATTGTTCGCAGGTACCCAAGGCGTAATTGACCAGCGTCCTACGTAATCACCTTGCGGCATTTCCCCAGGCTGAAGAGTGTAAAGGTATAAGTAGAGCAATATGCGTGGTTTGGCTTTCGCAGATGACAAGGTTGTCATGGCAGAATCAATCGAGGACTTGCATAGAATGTTGAATAAACTTAATACAAGCAAGAAGAACATGGGCCTCAAAATTAACGTAAATAAAACAAAGGTAATTGTGTTTGAAGGCAAAAGTGAGAAAACAATGTGCAACATTGTTCTGAATGATGAGAAATGAGAGCAAGTTGACAAATACATATATCTCGGTAGCCTATTCACTAGACGGTAAAATAGTCAAGAAAAGGACAAGAGTAAAACTAACGCGATAGGCATGAAACCTCTACGCATAATATGCGGGAAAACACTAATGGACAAAGTCCGAAATGAGATAATCCTCCAAGAATGTGGTACAGGGGAGACACTAGTTGATATATGGGAAAGAAATCAGATAAGGTGGTTCGGACATCTTGACAAAATGAAAGATGAACGACTGACCAAACAGGTGTATAAAGGTAAAGTAAATGGCAGAATGCCCAGAGGTAGACCGCCTATTTATTCAAAGTAGAAGTACGCTTGATAAGTTATAGTAGTGAATTTTCATTTTTAATTATTTATGAAATTCAATTGAATTGCGACTACCAGGCGGACTGACAGCAACCAAACATTATTTTCAAAAGTATGGTATATGTTTTGGTGTATTTTTTTGTAGCAGACGATAATATTATTGATTGCATTATAAAAATTGACTAGAAAGCGCTAGAAGCGTTTTTTGTAGTGCCAGTGCGGCCGGTTGGCGAAAAAATCACTTTGTTATCAAACTGTTAAAGGGTACTTAAAAATTATATGCAGTATTGTGATACATGTTTTTGATGTATTTTTTCTCGTAGAATACAATGGTGCTATCAGATTTATTCTAGAAATCATCTAGAATGCGCTAGTTGATAAAATTAACCTAAAGATACAGCTTTTTCCAAAAAATTCGCGACAAAAACGCCATTAAGGCTTTCTAGATGGCTGGTAGAGCAAAACTAATAACACCATCGTTTTCTACGGCAAAAAGTACATCGAAAACATGTATCCCTTCATTGTAAGTAATACTTGGTAGCATTTATTTGAACTTGAAAGAAATAAAAATGTCGATTTTCGATTAAATGACTGTAATTGAAAAACTTCAAATTACTGTAAAACGAATAAACGATCTAATTAGGAGATCTGAGGGGTCGATTCTGTTTGGTTTTTCCATGTAGAATAACGCTACATTCACAGTTTTTCTCTACCTTTTTGCTCCATTTATATCGCCTTCCGGGACGCCGTGAGCGCCCGGCACCGAACATCTATACACAGCCTAAATATTATCGCGTCGCGCTATTTGTTTTATTTGATGGCGATGACATATTCAAGAATACCTGGAAATAACCTGTATTTGTAAGTTGAAAATTTATGTACTTAATTGAAAATTTGTAATTTATATATAAACAATATTCTTGGCCAAACATTCATTTTTTTCCTTGAAAATTCATAGTGCGTTTTTACATTCTCATCATTTGTGATTCAGAAAGTATTAGAATTGTCAGAAATTTGACACCTCAGTTTTTCAACGGATCTCCATTAGGGGGGTCAAAAAAACGCTTTTAACCCTAGAGGACAAGCCCCCCCCCCAAGTTTCCATTTCCGGAGGAAAACAGTCACTAATTTTTTTTTCATAATTCGAATATTAACACGTGTGCCACCGGGCACTTCAAAATCCCATTTAATTACCATGGGGGAATTTTGTATTTACGAAAAATTGAACTCATGCTTCAGGGTTTGATCAAAACGTAATACATTTTTTAGGGATTGACGAGGAGTACCTATGAAATAAAACCATACTAATAACTTTTATTTTTAACCCACCCTTACCCCCTCACAGCGCCCGAAATATGATCAAAAAATAAAAAAACTACATTTTTACGTATTATTGTTACTTTTTAGCAATTTCCGTCGTCTTTTTAAAACAATTAATTACTAATGGATAATTTGAATATTTTCCATGACTTTTTAAACAATTGTTAATTGTTTAAACAAATTTAACTTATTTGAACAATTATTTATTCACAAAAAATGTAGAAAATAATCAAATTTTCTGATTGAACTGTAATAGTCTGTCACTGATTGAAGTAGTACATTTTTTTTAAAACATCATGTAATCATTTAAACAATTAATTATTGTTTATTCTCCAAATTTATAAAAATTGACCCAGAGGTGTCCAGTTTTTTCTCAAAATTGGTATGCTATGCTACTTTTTGTTGAATAATTATGTAATTTTGATACATATCTTTCAATGTTTAATAATTTTCTATTTTGTAAAACAATTTTGATTTGCTTAAGCATTTTTTGTCGATAACTTAATAAAAATGAAATAAAATAAAATACACACTGTTAAAAGTGTTTTCAATTTTAATATAGATTTACTATACATTTGTATATTAAATCTAATAACACGGTCTATTAAATATTAATTAAGAGGCTGTATCTCAAATTTCATATACATGTATATTGATCAACTTTTAGAAAAGTCAAGTAATTTTACTTTCAACAAATTAAAAATAATTATGGCAGTAATTTACCATTCTAAATGATGAAGCATAATATTTTTTTCTAGTTAAACATAAATCATACTGGGTTTTAAGTGGAACAGTTCAATTAAGTGAATTATTAGGACACTTGACCTAAAAGCAGCGGTACTCACGTACAAATATTGACATTTACAGTGAATTTTGAAGAAAATTCCACCCGTACGTTGCACTTTGATTATAAAATAGAATTTAATCGATGAATTTTAGGTTATTACTTTAGTTTTAAACATTTGAACAGATTTGGGTGCATCAAGCAACTTTCAAATTTCACGCACTGTGTTTTACTATACATGTATATTAATTCTACAAGATGATGGCATCATAAATTTACTACACGTATATGCATATTGCTTCCATTACATTTATATTAAAATCGCTATAGAAATTTCTAACAGTGCATATAATTATTTGTCTGACTGTATAGTGTATAGAAAGAATGCATTAACCATTTTTCAATTTTTAAACAAATATAATTTGTTTAAACAATTATATTTCCAAAAATATTTTTTAAATCGTATATTCTGAATTAAACATAATATTGAACGCCTTATAGGAAAAAATCTCAGCTTTCTTTTAAAACTATTTTGAAGAAAAAAAAAGTGTCGAAATTTGAAAAAAAAGTCAAATTTATTATTGATTTTTTAAAATTAGGGTCAAATTTTGACTTTTTTGAAAAAAATCTGAAATCTGAAAAAAATCTATCAAAAACATTTCCAGTCAAATCTTGTTTAAGGCAATAGGAAAAAAGTTACAAATGTTTGAAAGTAAGGCTTTGCTTCAAAAACCCAGAAATTGAATCCTCTCTACTTTGATAAATAATTATCAAAATGAATTAATTTTTGGTGTGAGAAATACTATATGATAGGATTACAATTAAGCCAATTTTTAGCCCGATCGGACAACTTTAATTTTGGAGGTGGTTACACTTGAGAAATTATGCCCCATTTGTTGTTTTTATAATAAAATAAAACGATATGTATCTTACCGATTTGAAGGCAAATTTTTTGTTGACGAAGTTATGAGTATTTAAAAAAAAAATACATTCTCATCGCGCGCGGCTCGGTCAATGCTCCCAGAGATGGCCCTATGTACTACTGCGTCTGCGTCAACTAGAGCCTTGTCATTAGCGAAGAAGAGAGATTCAAAAGAATATCAGGTCAGTCTATAAGTTTCTGTGTATTTTTCAACACTTAAAATTTTAAAAAAACACACAGAGTATATTCAGTTTATCAATTATATATTTGCCTAATTACTAATACTAAATGCTATCGTTCCAACAGCATATGGATGATCCCCTTTGATGACTTGCACACGTCATCGCCTCTTTCTTTTCTCTTGACGGTCCTAAAATTCTCAAATGACACGTAGCAACAGCTGGCCAGAGTCTCTATCCTTTTCCAACTTTACGCGAACCGTCCACTCTCCTCTATTATTTTCATCCTTTCACTTCTGACTCTCAACTCTTGCAGTGTGGGAGAACTCGCGCTGTTGGATACACTATATGTGTTACCGGCAAAGCCCGAAGTGACGGCAAACTTAAGTTAGGCTAGGCAATTCGCGTATTGCGGATGCGTTTTAGGCACAGTCTGAAATAATTTGTGAATTCGGACATCGCCTGGCATGAATTTAGGCAAACGTAGGTGTGCCAAATGTGTCACAGGCAAAGTTATAAAACGAAACAATCGCTTCGAATTGTCCAGCTTACGAATCCTACGTGTGAATAACACATGAGAGAGCGTGCTACAGCCAACAAGAGTTCTTATGTGACAATATAATCTTTAATTAAAATGGACGAAAGCGAAACTGTAAATGGCTCTTCTAGCAATGTGAGTCAGATGATGTTTAAAGAAACATATATGGATAAGTTAAAAGACATGAAGAAATTATAAAATTCACATTTGATTCAATCCGAACAAATTGTAATTCCAATTGGCATAGTTTTGAAAAGATTTCATGATGGTTTCTATAAAATAGGAACAAAAACCGAAATAATTTCTTCATTGTACTACAAAAATTTGTTACAAGAATGTAAATTAAATGTTTTGAAAATTGACGATATACCAAATACTCTCTTATCATTACACAAAGTTAGTATTCAAAATTCTGTGTTTAGTGTGCTAGATTTTTAAAGATTTAATTGTGTGCAGAAGTATACGTCAAAGCTGTGCAAGTGCAAGAAGGCGAAATTGCATTTGTAATTAAAAATTTCATAATTCGATATCTTGCGTTAATAAGTAACCAGTATATTGTAACTATTTTCATTCAATCTTACTTTTTAAAACATAACCATATATATGCATATACGTACGCTGATACAATTGTGCATTCTTGCATTGCCCACAACATATTTGGCACATCTTACGTTGCCTACACTAAAACAAGGTGAAGTTGATTCCAACTTTGCCTAAAGCACATTTCGCACACCTCGGTTTGCCTGCATTCATTCCAGGCAAATCCTGAATTCACATAGTATTTCGGACTGTGCTTAAAACGCATCCGCAATACGCGAATTGCCTAGCCAAACTTAAGGTTGCCGCCACTTCGAGCTTTGCCTGGTAACATATAGTGTGTCCAACAGCGCGAGTTCTCCCACACCGCTGCGTTGAGAGCGTTTCCGACCGTGATCTGCACATCGCACGAAAAAACTTTTTGATACAAAATTTGTTGGAAATTTAGTCCTCTACAACTTTGCCCCTAAATTATGCCAGTTATTTTTAATACAAATAGTCAAAAAGTGGAAAAAACTGCGCCATTTACCCAATTTTCCACACTTTTTGTTTATTGTTAGCGACAAATAATTTGTTGACAGAAATACCGTTTAGATTAAAATTGTAGAGAAGTGAATTCTCTACAAACTCAATATTCACTTTTTTCATCGAGGACTGCAAAATACGCGTGCAAATCGATGAAACCGCAAAATCCGAGATGGCGGACACTTATGGTAATTATTTCTTGGACAATTTTGTGATTTCTTCATCTGCTTCGCGGGGGACACTTAACTGCGTCAAAAAATCTCGTCTCGCGGTTTTTTTGTTTTTACTATCGAATTTGATCTAAAGTCTTTGGGCTATAGAGTTTATATATGTGACCGTCCGCGAAGAAAGGGACCTAATGCGTCAAAGCTGAATTTTACAGGACGGGCGATCGTAGCAGGACGATGACTCGTATGTGTACCAGTTAATTCAATTTATTGTTCCTGGTCCACGAACGTCATTATCATACCAAAAAAATATAATAAAATTGATCTTGTATCTAAGTGGCATATGCTCTTCATAAAATTGTAACCCAATTAATTTAAATCTACTACAACACCGACTGATCCCGGCCGGGCCACGGTCGGGCAGCCCGGCCATACCACGGCCTTGCTTCATGGCCGGACGCTGGCCAGCGCAGCGTGACGATGCTGGCCGTATTCCGACCAGAAACCCCGGCGACAGCCCGACTTGAAGTGGGACTCCCTGGCCAGCTCTCGCCTTAAAGCCGGGCTCTCCAGCCGGTTACTGGCCAGCCCACGACCAAAATTTCCACCCGGGTATTAGACATTTACAAATTATACTATAATTATTTTGTTAGGAAATTTGTATGCACTAAGATTAATATTTAAGATAAAATAAATGGAATTTACAAAGCTGCAATTCAGAATTGACAGTTTTTTATGTATTTTGATTTACTTAGGTATTATATAACAAATTTTAATTTATAATTTGACTTTTTCATGCAAAATTTACGCTTATTCGAGTTAAAAAAGAAGTCTAGGGAGGGGGGGGGGCAAAATTTGGTGGCCAGGGGGCCCTTGTCGGGATGTGGGGGCCATGTTACATATTAATTTAGGTACATGTATTTAGAGATTCCAAAATAAATTTTTATTCAATGTAGAATTTGTTGGCTTTGAGACATAAAAATATAACGTGACATTATCAAATACGTACTTACGGATGCTCGATGAATTATTATTTGAAAATTATGATTTGAAGATTTATGGCATCAGTGAAACCGAAATTAGCTTTTTTAAATTCTTCAAACAAAAAAAAAACATTCAATTTTTTCCAATGTTTTAACTTATAAATTAAAATGTTATCGATTCTGCAAGGTACAACAGCAAAATTGTTACAATTTTTACAGCTTTCTCTATTGTCAGATAATTTTTAGTCTGTACGCTTTCAAATTTACGGCCATTTCTGACGCCTTCTGCGCCTGGCGTCGGCGTAGATACTTGCAAGTTTCAGTTTCGCACCTCGAATAAGAATGCACGTTACACTCATGTTGTCTACTCAAATTTCACAAATAAAATCCGTTAATAAAATCAACCTTATTTTAGCAATTAGTTTGAAAACACCTACTCTAATTACCTCTTTACGGTGAGCCTTAGAAAACAAACCAAGTTACCAATTTCTCGCCTGAAGCAACATTTTTTAACCGCTCTGTGGCCGGGTTACCCGATTGGATCCCGGCCGGTATGAATGCCGGATTTCGATCGTTTACCGTGACATTTTTAGCCGGATCCCGGCCAGTATCCACGGCCGGCGCGGAGCCCGGTATAAACTGGGGCTATCCGGCCGGCAACCGCTCGGATCCCTGGTAAAATTTCTACACGGGATGTCCTGCCTGACGGACCGGCCGAACGCAGGCGTTACGCTACAGCGTAATGCTAAAGTAATGCTAAAGTAGTGCTAAAGTAATATGGCATTATAATTATTAAAAGAAGCAAAATAAATATATAAACTGTTGCAATTATAATAATACGTTAAAATTTAAGTCAAATTTTCATTCCGTAACTGCAACAAGTTGCTTTTTCAGCGTTGCAATTACGGCGTGACCATTTAACGTAAATTTTAACGTATTATTATAATTGCAACAGTTTACATATTTATTTTGTTTCTTTTATTAATTATAATGCCATATTACTTTAGCATTACTTTAGTATTACGCTGTAGCGTAATGTTTGCCTTCGGCCAGTCCGCCAGGGAATAAACGTTGAATTTGTTAATTTTTAAAAATATTTCATACATGTCTCTAAAAATATATGTAAAATAGAACCACACATGCACATTTATAGTGATTTGCAATCAATTAATTTGTTTCCTAATTAACATTTTCAGCAGATATGATTTTGTCATTAAGCTGCACAAAGTGTAACTGCTTCTCAGTTACGAAAACAAGAAAATGCTTTTTATGTGTAAAAACATGAAAATTGAATGTTTTTTAGGTCACTATGTTTTAAAAATTGATAAAAATATAGGTGTGATGGGTCGAAATGAATTTATGTGGCCAGCGTAAAGTTTCCTACTTTTTTTATTCGCAGGGCAGAATAGACCTGAAACCAGCCCCGTGGAACTCTGAAATGAAAGTGACGGAAATGTTGCGTACGGCCGAGGGTGGCGCTGGCTGTACTTTTAGGCCGAAAATTATCCAAATGCATGGGGAAAGTGTGAAAAATGTGAAATTTTGTGCTTTTTACATCATAAAAACGGACTTTTAACAGTTTTTTCCTTTAGAATTAGGTTTTAAGGCTTTTAAACTGAAATTTTATAAAGTTTTTTCATTTGTGATGAACGAGAATAATGGAGAGAATTTTGCCGAACATTTTGCCTTGAGGATTTTGAATATTTTAAGGCCATGTAACGAGTATACCAGCTGATCAAGTTAGTCCTGAGATCTATATTTTTTCACCCATGTTTAAAAATAAAAGTTAAAATAACGCGGAAATATTTTCGGAAAATATTAATAAATATTAAAGGACCGTTTATGGCAAGGCACAGAGTTAATACAACATCACTGCCAAGGAGAAAGAAAAGGAGGAAAGGTATCAAGACCTTAAAAGAGAGCTGCAACGACTGTACACAAAATATTCGGTACGAGTAATTGTCCTTGTGATAGGTGCTAGTAGATGTAGATGCTAGTAGATGCTAGATGTAGTAGTTGATATTTATCTGATTATCATTCTTACATTTTCAGGTATCATGATCGCATGAATTTTTAATGAATACTCACAAATTTTTCTAGAGCTGAATGATTGGTCGTAATAATCTCTTTCTCGAAAGCATCGAATTCTTCTTTTGTCTTCAGTGGTTCGAGAGGTAACATTTCATGCGTTCCTCCAAATTCGCTACCGATTGGTGTGTCCTCTCGCTCTTGCAATTTTATCGTGTGATTAAACTTATCCTCCATGATTTTCATGGAATGCATCATCCATAAAACGCTTTCACATTGACCTGGAAGCAAATATTTTATTTAATATATTTATAAAGGTTAGTATATATTTACTTATCATTCAGCTTGGCAATGTGCTTTTTGTACACACACCTTGAAATTGGAAGACAAATTTTTTTGACAATCCGAAATATTCAATGCAAAGGTGTGTGTAAATTAAGAAAAATTGCTAAGCTAATTATTATTGAAAACTATATTTGCATAGATACTTACACGTATCGCAGTCCTTAGAACAAACCTTAATTTTTTTGAATGACCTAATAACCCTTCCTGTTAAAAACAAAAGAATATAACATTTTAAAGTCAGTATTCAATCTTATGACTATTTTCTAGCTCTTATTCGGTATATATAATACATATTAAAATGTTGCGATTAGTGACCATCCTTATTCAATCAACATAAAGGGAAAATATTAGTTCTTCAAATATAAAGAAAATACTTTCATCCATCAAGCACAAGTTGTGCAGTACTAAATTGTTTTATTTGAATTGAAGAATGTCCAAAGCTCAGGAAATTTCGATAATTCTCTTAATCCAATAAAATTATTTTGAAAGAAAATTCTCGAAGGGAAAAGGCATTTAGAGCTTTAATGGTTAAATTTCGAATCAATCCCGAGTCCATTGTAATGAAGTATAAACACTTGAAGTCGCGTGGTCTTTTTAAAAATGTACCAAACTCTGAAACTCTCTTTCAAATTAAGAATGGCAAGAATCGTTTTCACTCACAATTTCTAGTAATTCAAGCGGATTGTTAAGAATTGCTTACAATTAATTTCTCAACATTTGCTTGAAAATAGTAATAACTGAAAATTGTACTAATTTGTAATAATTTATAATAATTGTCCTTCTAAAATCAAAGAGGCTGATAACTTTAGTAAAAGTCAGATAAGAAAACTTTATATGCATGCATTTTAAATTAATCTGATATTCAAAACAAAAGTGAGATATATATGGATTTTGGAACGTTCAAGAATGTCCGCAGGAGATATTTAAAGATTTGAACACGAAAAGTTTTAAATTACAAAAAATAATTCTAAAAAAAGGTTGATTCACAAAATATTTAGAATAAAAAAATATAGCAAGATGTACATTCTGCAGAAATGAAAGCATAGCCCACGCTTAAAGGTGTTCAGTTGTTCATGCGAATTTTTTATACAAATTTAGACACGCTTGGAAAATTTGATTTTTTGAAATAGAAGAAAATTCACATGTACGTCAAACAGGTTTGATTTCCTTGAGCTACTGCAATTTTTCAAATCAAAATAACTCCTTTTTATGGTAAATAAAATATGAAGGCAAACGTCAAGACGAATCATTGAAATTTGATTTATTCGAATATTCGAACAAGTCCAATTTCAAAGATTTGACTTGAATTTTGGGTCAATCTTTTAACAACAAAAAATTTATTTTTAATTTGGAAAATTGTGATAATTCAAGGAAATCGAGCCGGTATAAACAAAACATATTTTTACAAGTTTCAATTAGTAACCATACTTATTCAATCAACATAAAGGGAAAATATAAGTTCTTAAAATATAAATAAAATATTGTTATCCAGAAAGCACAAAATGTTGAAAATTCGAATGGAATCTAATAAAAATCGTAAACATTTTGAAATTTCATCTTATGCATATAAAGCGAAGAGGAGATAACAATATAATAAATTATACATAATTTACGGGCTGAGTTCGTGCAGTGTAATGTATAAAGTGCTTTTAAAGTAACTATTTGTCACAAATGTTATCGATTTTAGAGATTTGTGAGTGTTACAACCATTACTGCAATCAATTTAAAAAAAAAGCTGTTGTTGTTCAAACCGCCAATTTCTCAAGATCGTTGTGTCAGGCGTACAGTGTGTTAGTGTTCCCATCTCCGTGTCACGTCAGTTACTCGATACAATGGCTCTTGAAATCTCAGAGGATAAATTTGAACTCTTAATGAAAAAATGGAAAATCTAGAGTCCTCGCTTTCAGCTATTCACAGCAAAATTGAGCATCTTACGCTAGAAAATCAAGATCTTAAAGTCGAGCAAGAAAAGCTGAGGTCGGTTATTACGGAACAAGACCGGAGAATCGAGGCTATGGATAGAGCGTTGAGAAGCAACAACCTGATTATTTTCGGTGTTGTTGAGGAAGACCACGTGGACCTGGTGCAGTCAGTATGACTGCGTGGGCCAGCAGTTCTAGGAATGTTGAGTGTATTTATTTGTATTATTATTGATTTCAAATCTCCCGCGCTTTCCAGTTGAAAAAGTTGCATGCAGGCGACCCATCGATATAAGAACGGGGCAGCCAATGAACGTCGTTGATAAAAATAAACTGCCCACTCGCGGTACAGGTGGGGGCCCTTCCAGTCCTAGAATAACCGAATGTATACGTTTCAAGCCAGTAGAATAAAAGAAAGTTGACTGTATAATCATAATTTAAATATGCAACCATAAAATACAGGAACTGACAGACACTACCAAACATAAAGCGATCATCACTGTTGATGCTTTTGCCTCTTTGAGGCGAAGTTAGCTCCTCGATAGCGACTGAGAAGGTGCTTCTTAGTCAAAAACTTTTTCGCGTGAAATGCATGGAGGCTTGGAGGGCGTGATTTGAATTTCGCAACAAGAAGAAACACAAACATAGATCTTTTACAAATTTTGTAAAGGGTTAGGTTCACGATTTGAATTTATCTTTAAAACATATGTTTACAAATATTTAAAATATTACACTTTGAGAAGGCGTAAAAAGGATAACCTAATTAAATGGAGCCTGCTTGTCTTTCATTGGTAGTACAGTCGAACTTGGATTTAGTGCTGGTTTTGGGGCTGACCTTGACATTAAATCCAGTGTCTAGGAACTATTTTGTCTCTCCTGTTTCTCTCTCTATTTTGTTACGCCTGAGTGCACACCGCATATTCCCACGCAACGCCTCACACGTATCCCCACGGCGCGGCGTCAATTCTCGGAAGAAGGCAATCCAGGGGAACTAAATCCCGGTTTCACTTTAATATAAATCAGCTATTTAGTTCCGGAACGTTAAAGAGCATGCTTTAAAGTGCCCGAAACTGGCGTTACTTAAATTTTCATAAAAAATGTCAGTTGAGCGTTTATATGTGCCTTTCCACCACAGAAATATACATGTCAATTTTTCGTTATAAATTCAATATGTTAAATTTTATTAAAATAACTATCCTGATATCTTCTTTAAATATATATGATGCTACATATGACATCGTGCTCACTAAATACAACATTGCAATGCTTTCAATACTTACTTCTAATATAATATCAAAGTTTTAATAAATCAGATAGATTGAATTATTATAGAGAGCTACTTTTATAGTTTTATAAGTGTATAAAATGAGATCGTTTTCATGTTTTTTCTCAATAATTAATTTTCATAAGATTGAGTGTTTAGAACATCTTGATATACTTTTTACATTTCTTGTTTGCCACACTGAAAAACATGGTTTAGCTGTCTCAGCTAAACGTTTAGTTGGATTTCGCCTTCTGAGAAAATATAGCTGTGTTTCCTAAATTTCTAGCTGTTTTACCTAAATATCTAGATGTTTTATCTAATTAGGCCATCTAGAAATTTTCTAGCTAATTTATCTAGATAATTTCTAGACGGCAAAATTTAGCTAAAACAGCTAGATATTTAGGTAACACAGCTAGAAATTTAGGTAACACAGCTATATTTTCTTAGAAGACGAAATCCAGCTAAACGTCTAACTGGGACAGCTAAACCATTTTTTTCACTGCACTAAATTCCAAGGTGACACATTTTTATTCAAAAGGGCGCTAATCGTCGCAGCGTTGCATACTCAAGAAACATTATTGACAACTGCAGAACTACTACATTGAAAATTACAACATCATTCACATTCACGAAGGAATAATAAGGAGACCAATCTCCGGGCATGCGATTTGGCAGGAGCAACGGCACCGTAAGTGCTAGGCCTGTGAGTAGTAATCACTCTTTACTTAGTGCACAAGCGCTAAGTTTCCTCTTCTCACGCACGGAAAAGTGCGAGTGAAACAGCTTTTAAAAGTAAAGTATGTCTATCAGGTTATGCGAAGTTTTTTTATTTTGCAACCGGCAAAAGTTTGTCATGCTGTCAAGTAAAATATATGTGTAAAAGGTGTATAATATATAGGTCTAATATAATATAATAATTTTAGTTAAGTGAATGACTAAGTTGCATAAGGTTGGGTAATCAAAGGAGTGCGTTATAAAAGTGGTGAGTATAGAATTTAATAAAATTGTAAGAACATGAAATTTTGCAATTGGAATTGCAATCTATTGGCTCGTCCATAAAGTTCTGCAGGTTTGTCGTCCCCAACAAAGAACACGAATTGGATATACTTATGCACTTATTTAATCAATAATATATTCTCCGCATTGACTGACAACCTTTTCCCAACAATTTGGGAAGGACATGATGCCGCGTTCATAAAAATCATGAGACTTATGCTCGAAAAAGTCCTCTTAAGAACTTTTTGATGTCGTTTTTCGCATAGTCTCCAGAACGTGGGATTTTTCGGCCCCCACCACTTTCCCATCTGGGAGCAACCCATGCAAACGTAGCGCGTCGGTGAGCCGGCTCTGTCACGCGATGCGTCGGCCAGCCTCGTGTAAATTCGAAAATGCACGAGCACGAGGCACGAGCATGAAGCCGAGCTCGGCCGAGGCCCGACTTCACGAATCGGGTTCGTTGGCTATTAGGAGGTTTCAGTTGATTTTTGTTTTCAAAAATTGACACCTTAAAGAAAGACTTCAAATTTTAGGTTAGGATATCTTGAAAACCTGACGTACATGAGCAATTTTGAGCTCGGATTCGGATTCAGCGCATCAAAATCCTTCGGAAATGTTAGGTCTGGTCTGAGGCTTTAAAATTTGTCGGCCTGTGTAATCTTTGTGTTATTGAAGGATTTAAATTGGCTTAAGAAAAATACTATATTTGGCCCAAGTTAGAAGAGTAAGAAAAATTAATAATTGAATGAATATTGATTAGAACAGAATAAACATAGGCCCCGTTAGGACGTAGTTGAAGTTCAAAAGTTACAAAACACGTTTACGTACTTTTATAAGAATTTCTTTATGATCATTCATTCTGAAATCGTTTGGAAACATTGAAAGGCGTTTTTTTCTTCATTTTTTAAAACTATATAATAGTAATATTATCGTCCTTATCGCCTTTTTGCATTGGTCCTCCAATACATGATACTTGCTTTTTATTATCCTTAACTTTGACGACGATTCTGTGCTTCAGAATACGCCTCAATAAAAATGCTGTTTTTTTTATTACAAAAAAATTGTTTTATTTATTCCAAAAATTCGTTCTCTGCATCTAAAAACAGTCAAAACGGATTCGGGGCATTTCATTTTTGTCAGACCTAGTCGGGTGCGTTTAAGCGCCCATGGGGCATTTCCTGGTTAGGAGCTTAACATATAATATTTGAAGGATGGCAGTATAAAACTGCCGTACTTTTGAAGAAAGTCTCTATCTACATTTTTTATGGGAAATGAGTTTTTCATATCGTTGGATTCGTAGTGAAAAAAAATTCATCTGTACAAATGGTAATTAGAAATTTTAATTAAGTTCAGAGATAATTAGACCCTAATTAGTCTATTTACACAGATTTTTCAGAAATCTGGAGAAAGGCTGTTGAAGAAAGGCTCTATATGCAAAAAGGCAGGTCTATCTACACGATTTTCGGTATTTCAGGGTCGTGTGCGGTTCAACATTCCGAAAGAAAAAACCTATCTACAGTTTTAGATTTTCAACTGATTTTTATTGCAAATATTTGAGTGATCCTTTGATACAAAATGATATATAATAAATAAATGATAAAATTATGGAAGTATTCAATAATTGTGTTAATTAGTATTCGCACTCAACAATATAGATAGTGTTTATTCAGCCTAAGAGAGGCCTTCCTTGGTGCCTAACAAGCGGCTCGAAAACCTATCTAGGTAGATAGGTTTCTTCATCAGTTTTCTCGTCTGTTTTGCTCACGAATATCAAGTCTATCTACAGTTTTCTATATAAACAATTGAAATCATTAATTTTTTTGCACCAATGAATAGAGCAGGTCCAAATTATTCAAGAACGATAGTTTTTTCCCAAAACAATCATATATTGGAAGGTATAGCTCATTTGATTGCATAAGAAATTCATAAATAATTAAGGGCATGTTGTGTTGAAAGGATTTTTTTTTGAAATCTCATTTTTCAATATGTATAATACTAAAGAGAAAATTTAGTGTAATCTTTACTTGAAATTTAAACGTAGTATTTAAGCGTAGGAATCATTCTTTTCCGTTCAGAATTGAACAAAAATAATCAACTATCAAATCTATCTCCGCCAAAGGAGATAACTTTTTCTAATCAAACTGGCCTTTTATCCTAGCTTGAAACGGTGATTTCGAATTTACAGAATGTTCTTTTGCTTTCCTGAAAAATTTCGTTTTCGTTGGTTATCGATGTAGTTCTGTACTGCCACCCTTTATTTCTATATATTTCTGTTCGAAATTTTTAAATCCGAGATCATAAACAGAATAATCCATTTTTCTTAGTGTGTACTCTATACACGAACGACAAATAATGGAGCTGGCTATAGAGTATAGTTATCAGCAGATTACTGCACTCATTAATAAAAAACATAACTAAAATAGAAACTTTTTTTTACTGTGATAGCTTCACACATGTGGCATGAATATTTATTGTACTTTAAGCAACAACTCCAATGAAGTCAGTTAAATATGATGATTGTCAAAAAGGGATCTAATTGCTTTTAAAAATATCCGTTGATATTAGACTCTCAAGTCGAAAATAGATAGAGAAAAATTATTCAGTAATAAAGGCTACGGAAAACTATGCTTAATGTCTCGAAAAAGGTATAACAGAATATGCATACTGGAAAAGGGATCTTAGCAGAAAAAGACTAAGATCCCTTTACTTCTGTAAGTAATGGTTTTCTAAATTTTATTGGAAATCCGGCTAAACGTTCAGTAAATGCGATATATAAGAGTTATTAACCCTAATTGAAAACATATACAGGGTGGGTCATTTTAATCTATAGTGGATAATATGTCAGATGCTTGTGCAGATACGAAAAAATGTTTCATACAAAAGTTGGAAGGGATAATGGGGGACATCTACGGGTACCAATGAATTTGACCTTGAACTCGGTTTTGAAGGTTATTTCAAGGTCAAAGTCATTTTTTTAAATGGAACCACTTATTTTTGACTTCGGATTTGAAAAGAGCGGGAAATTTTACGTTCAAAATGATATTTTTATCAAAGTCATTCATAAGGTCAAATAAAGGTCAAATTTGAGAAAAACGTTAAAAAACTGATGTAAGCTTGGAATGCACGTTGAAAACGGCGCGCACCTCCGAGAGCACCTATCACAAGGACAATTACTCGTACCGAATATTTTGGGTACAGTCGTTGCAGCTCTCTTTCAAGGTCTTGATACCTTTCCTACTTTTCTTTCTCCTTGGCAGTGTCAAAAAAAATATATATATATATATATATGTGTGTGTGTGAGTGTGTGTGTACATACCTATCCATATCTGGGCGTGCCTCATAGCCGCATTCAGGACGTCACATCAGTAAACGATTCTCTCCGAAGTAGATACAAGCGTCTTCAGCGATAGGTTTGGTCTTCCAATCTGTCGGCGTTGAACAAGGTATCTGCGACTAACATGCTTGCCGTCCCGGATCTACTCTACTCGTTTGGGGTGGTTCAATGGACGAAGAACGAACTTATGGCCCTTGATGTCACCACATGTAAGATCGTGCATATGCATAATAGCTTGCATATCAATTCGTCAGTTCCGCGATGATACATTTCACGCCGTCAAGGCGGACTTATGAACATCCAGTGTCTTCATAACCGAATTGTTTTAAGTACAGCTTTTATCGTTGCCAATAATAGAGATCCTCTCCTCAAAATGGTCAGGAACCCTGGCGAACGCTCCAAGGGAGATAGAGTCAATTCTCCATAACGAAAAGTGCCAAATTTTCTGGTACTACGATTTTCGGATAGCAGTCTCCGTTACACACTCGAGGCCTGACATTGTTCGCCAAGACTTCGAGAAACGAACTATATTGGTAATCGAATTCTCGGCTCAAACCGAATAAAACATCACTGCCAAAGAGAAAGAAAAAGAGAAGAGGTAGAGGTATAAAGACCTTAAAAGGGAGCTACAAAGATTGTACCCAAATATTCGGTACAAGTAATTGTCCTTGTGATAGGTGCTCTCGGAGGCGCAAAACTATCACTGGTTCGTAATCACAAAGCCATACTCGCGTGCCTAAAATATGCTAAGGCACTTGGCACTCGTCGTGGCCTGTGACCACCCATCTCCAGGTTGTGAGACGTGGCCATGAGTGTAATTTTCCGCTATCCTACTGGGAGTCGGTGTCATTTTTAAATGCCACTTCCTCCCAGTGGGACCCTGCGGTAATGGTTCAACCTTATTTTCCAATTATATACAGTATGTTGAAACATATCGATAAAAATATTTCAAAATATTATCTTTAGAATTATCTCAGGGCATCTACTTAAATTTTGTAAAAAATTCCCTGACAATTCCTGGTGTTTTCCAGGTGTCTATACATTTTTCCAAGGTATAATTTTCCTGAATAAGAAGCCAATCAAGTATTGATCTTCGTACCTTTCAGAGCAATTCTGACCCTAGATCCCTTCAATGTATTACATAATATTTTTAAAAAACTCTTTCGTTATCCATCTTTGAATGTCTAAATTGTAATGTTCATTTTACTTGGGTACATATGCATTTTATCCTTTTGTATTCTAAAGTAAAAAAAAAATCCATTAACAGCGAAAACTAAAATAACGGGGGCAATTTTTTGCAAATATTAGGATTAAGAGATGCCTGAATATATATACATTCTTTCTGTCAACATTCAGGAGACATTTTGACACGAAAAGGAACAATTTTTAGGGGACCAAGCCATTTATTTAGAAGAAAGAAAGAAGGATGTATTCCAGGCCACTTTAGTAAGTATACAACAACTAAGCGAGTCCATTATAAATAATATTTTTCTCTGTCCTTATAAATATATAACTGTGTAGGAACGGTATAATTTTTATATATAAAATCAAATAATGATGTTCCTTAATTTATGAAAGTAACTTTATAGAAGGACAAGAAATTTCTTAATGATGCAAGTTTTGAGGAAAATTATAATACTGATGAAAAAATCCAATTCTAAAAGAAAAATGCCTTTGACATATTAGAATGTAAAACTCTCGAGCCAGAGAGAAAAATTAGCTTCCTCATTTTTTTATAACTGTTTTTTTTTATTATTTTCATATTAACTCAAAATTCAGAGAATATTTAACATATATTAATATTTTCAATTATATATGTTCAAAAATTCCTGTTGAACCTCCTGAAAAATGTGCAATTATATCAGACAAAAATTTCGAACATTTCACTTCAAAATAAGATTGGAAAAATATTTACTAATTATTAGTTATATAAAGTAATTAAAATTAGGTATCACGACTTTTCCAGTGTCTAAGTTCTGAAGGAGATAATCCTATAACAACATTTTTCATCCAATAACACTATCATTTACTGGATTTTATCACTCCAATTATCTATATCTGAAGCTTTGTAAACTTATGTTTTACAGGGTGGCCGCTGGGCTGAAAACCTGGAGATGACCCGGAAGTTTTTAGACCGGGAAAACCCGAAAAAGGAGCGTGAATTTATTTTTTCACCGGGAATTTCACAAATTTTTAGAAGAACAATCTATCAAATCACTTGTAATATCACAAATATCATATAACATGATATAATTCAATTAAAAATAAGTTCGATATCAACTTTTTTTGAAATGTTTAGTTCAATTGTTAACTGTTTTAATTCCAACATCCACGAAGGAATAGTAAGAAGTGGTATCACCCTATGTGTTTGGTGAGCAGAGGTGGGACGAGCGACATCCAAGAATTCGTTAATGATGACATACGGCGTAGGACGGCCAACATCTTACGCCAAGCCCAACTTCCCTCCTCAAACTTAACAAAACAAGAAAAAACAGCAATCAAAGAACTCAACCAGAATGAAGGCATCATAATATTACCCGCAGACAAAGGCAACACAAAAGTAATAATGAATAAAGAAGACTATAACAATAAAACCATGGTCCTTCTAACTAACGATACATATAAAAATCTTAAAAAAGACCCCACAAAAGCAATAGTTAGCAAAACAAAAACCTTTCTAAAAGACTCAAAACTTGACCCATCTCTCCAAAACTTTACGGACTCCCAAAAATCCACAAAAACAACATTCCACTTGGTCCGATCGTCAGCGCAATAAACACACCAACTTACAACTTAGCACGCTTTCTCGCCAAAGAACTGAATCCTTTCACAGGAAGCTCTATCACACACGTCCAAAACTCTTTTGACTTCATCAGAAAGATACAATAGGTTCACATTCAACCCCAAGACATCGTGGTAAGTTTCGACGTAGTATCTCTCTTTACGAAAGTACTGAGCTCTGATACAATCGATATTATTGAATCCTTTGCAAACTTTCCCTCCGATCTCATACATTTGATTGAACACTGTCTCACTAATACCTACTTCTCTTTCAATAACCAATTCTACGAACGAACCTCAGGAGCAGCAATGGGATCTCCAATCTCACCTGTAATAGTCAATATCTTTATGGAAAATCTAGAAACTAAAGTCTTTTAAAAAATCCAAGCTTAAACCGGAAGTTTGGTGCCGTTACGTTGACGACACTTTTGTCATCTGGAGACATGGACTAGATGAACTACACAAGTTTTTCGATTTCATCAATCGATTACATCCTAATATCCAGTTCACCATGGAAATTCAACAAAACGGACAATTGTCTTTCTTGGACGTACTAGTTTAAAAAAGATCTGATAACACATTAGGACATGAAGTTTACAAAAAACCCACCCATACAAACAGATACCCACATGCCTCCTCCCACCACCACCCATCTCAGCAAACGGTCATCAACTCCCTTGTCTACGGAGCTGTCTCCATAACAGATAAAGGTAACTTAGAAAAGTAATTACAAAATGTTAAACAAATCCTAGTACAAAATGATTAAACAAACAAATTGATCAAGCAATAAGAAAATACACTCAAAAAAACAAGTCAGCACAACCTACTAAAGAAAGAGAGAGAAAAACGACCACCATCCTACTTTACATCCAAGGTATCACAGAACAAATAGGAAGAATTCTCAACAAATACAACATCCAAACCATATTTAAATCATCTGCGAAAATAGCACAACATCTAAACAACCCTAACCCTTGTTTGGCACACCTACCTGGAGTGACGTACTTGGCACATGGGGTCGTCGACGACCCCAGCGTGAAAAAATTGTTATAAATAATAAAGTATTGAATATGTTTACTTGACATTTTTTTTATATCTTTTTGAATCCTTACTTTAAAATATCATATCGGTTATATAGCTAAATATTAAGTTTAAATAAACAAAAAAAAATGGTTGAAATTGCATAAAGTTGAAAAATGCCAATTTTCATGAAAAAATGCATAACTTTTGTTTTCCTCGGTAGAATTAGCTAAAATTTTAACTGAGGCTTCTCCTAATGTATTGGTACAGGAAAAAAATTAGTGTGAAAAAACTTCTTTTAAAAAAGGTAATTATTCCGGGAAATGAAAGTGGGAATTTCGTGAAAAATTGAACTACGTGTTTTTGCCAAAAACAACATAATTTATATATCATAAAAAAGGTGAAAAACATTCAAAGTACTTATAATCTACGCTTTTCACTGACTAGATTCATTATTTTAAATATCTAAGCACTCCTTACACATAGTTACACTGTGCCCTTGACAAGCAGGACAGTGACAGACGGTACAACCATACATTGTTTTTTTATCTTTCTTTCAATCACTTAAAAAAAAAATATCTAACTTTGCAAAATATGATGTTCCAACATTATTTTTTAATTCACAATCAAAACATATGCAAAAAAAATTCACTCCAAATTTTGATTGTCAAACGTATTTGGCACACCGGGGTCGTGAACGACCATAGGCGACTTTGAACGACTGCTATATATAGACGAAACGACCCAGCCTTACGCTCTATACCCTGAAAGTTAGTTTAACATCCGAATTATCGAGATATGTTACTATAAACCCGCTGCCTTTATGTTTAGATACTCTAATTTTGCAATTTTAAACGTCTGGGGTCGTATACGACCCCCTGTGCCAAACCGGGGCTAAAGAAAAAAGACACATCTCAGTGATCCGGGAGTATATAAAATCCCTTGCTCTTGTGACAAAGTTTATATGGGAGAAACTAGGAGAGCGGTGAGAGTAGATGTATAGGCTGCGTTCTGGATCAATTAGTATTAGTGCGTGTCCCTGTGAGATAAGCCAGTGTCCGTGTGAGGTTGGCATCGAGACCATGCTAGAACATTCTCGATGTGTCCTGATGACGTCATAAAATAATATCGCGCAATTCTGCCAGTTAAAATGCATGTAACAACAGGTTCAAGGTTATTTCTTATCTCAAGAATTTTTTCGCGTAAATACTTTCAAGGTTATATTAAATAAAAAGTTATTGCAGCTTGTGTCGTTTTTCCAAAAAGTCAATTTTTAATTTTTGATGTATTTTTATAGCAAAAGTTTATAGGAAATTTTAGATCTTTTTTGGTTGAACAGTTTTTGTCTATTCATCATTTTTTCGTCTCTTCTATCATTTTTAGAAAATTTAATTTTTTTATTTTGATGCTTATTTTTCACGATTAAAAAATATACTCGCGCTTTCTGAAAATAATAAATAATGAATTTGTACATCCACTTTGAGTGAACAACTTTGCATATTATTTATTTTCTTTCCTTGTGTCGTCTTCCAAAACATTAAATTTTTTTATTTTCAGTGTTATTTTTCACGAATAAAATAAGAACTACGCGTCCTATAAAAAAGTGATTAATAATAAATTTGTAGACCTTTTTTGGTTGCACGATTTTTTTATCTTTATCTTTTTTTTGTATCTTGCATAGTTTGACCGCAAAATGGAATTTTTAAGTTTTCATTATTTTTTTTGTGCGATCAAAATTTGAATTTTTTATTTTTCGAACAAATTCAAAAAGTTGTTATGATAATCTTGTAGGGCTCTCAAAAAGCAACGTTTTTCTTCTCTTGACTTATTTTTCATATCATGCGTTGTTCGGTTTAAAATATCAATTTTCATTTGTTTTTTGGGCTTTTGAAAATGCTATAACTCTGATAATTTTAATTTTATCGAAAAATTTCACTAGGATAAATTGTTCGTCTCTTGGAGTACTACTAATAACCGTACATAGAATTTTTAAATTAAAAAAAAAGTGGTCTTGAAAATTTTCAAAATTTGCTCAGTTTTTGAATTTTGATCCAAAATAGCTGGTCGACGAACTCGTTCTTTCTTTTTAGGCCTTTAAAAAGTGTGCCGAAGCACAATCGAATCTGATCAATCTTGCGAAAGTTATCGTGCCTACACGATACTACAGACTACAGACAGACAGACAGACACCTTCGTAAAAACCGTTTTTTCTGACTCAGGGGGCCTCAAAACGTCGAAATTTGATTGAATCCGCGAAAGTCATTTTTCACATGAAACCAATACCTTCTCTTTGAGATGAGAATGTAAAAAAGATGAATGGGTGAATGAAAAAAAGGAGATGAATTTTTAATCTAAAGCGATGAATTGTCAACAGAACACTTGAATTTCCAAGCAAAGAGGTGGATCTTTAATTATGAAAATGAATTTTTAATAAATTAGTTCAACTTTCAACTAAGTAGTTGAAGTTTCAATCAAAAAGGTTAATTTTCTACCAGAAAATACGAATTTAAAATAAAATAAATAAATTTTCCACCATATTGTTGAATTTTCAACTAAAAACGATTAATTTTCAACCAATATTGGAATAGTTACATTTTTAGTTCAAACAATTAATTTCAAACTAAAAAAGAACGATTTTTCAACAGAAACGATCGATTTACAGCCAAAAATGGATTAGTTAAATTTTCAATTAAGAGAATTAAATTTAAACTATCAAGGGGAGACCGCCAATTTTGAATTTTTGTTTCAGTTTATAATTTTTTTAATGAAAGCTCTTCACCTGAATATTAATATTCACGACAGGCCATACAGAGTATGGCCAAAACCACTTTAGAGCGGACGATAGCTCAGGCAGTAGCGCTTCTGCTCGATAGCCGGAAGCTCGAGTATCCAATTCTAGCTGCTTGTATTTTTTTATTATTTATTTATTAAAATATTTATAAATATGATTTTCTTCAATAATCTTAAAAAATTATGCACATTTCATACGTCTATTTTTAAGGCACTATTAGTATTGTGGAATTTCCTGTTCTAAAGTTAGTATTATGGAATTTTCCGTACTTTTATAAATACACTGGGAATCCCATTTAAGTCCGGTTTCGGGCATGTTCCTAACTGGCCTAGCCTTAAAGCGAACCCACATACGCACGCTCAGAACGTAAACAGTCAACCCTCTCTCGACCCCGCGGGCCTCCGAAACCGCTTGGGTAACAATTCTCGGAACGACATAAATGGGAGGGACTTAATGGGATTCCCCGTGTAATTGGTAAACATCATGGAAACAATTAATAATATTTATAGAAAATAAATTTGTTTTTAAAAGACATAAAAAACACAATAAAGTACTTTAAAAAAAATCATGCACCGAGAATCGAACACGCAACCTTTCAGCTATGATGCCGAAGCGCTACTGCTTGAGCTACCAGCCGTTGGAAAGTGTTTTACGCTAACCTCTGTATGCCCTGCGGCGAATATTTCGAAGTCGATTTTCTCGAAAGTGGCGAAAAAGCTCATATTACTGCTTTGGCAAATGAATACTCAGTTTATGAGCTTTCATTTAAAAAATTATGAACCGAAACTGAAATTCATAATTGGCGGTCTCTCCTGGTAATAAACGAATTTTTAATAAAACAGTTTAATCTTTAACCGAATATTATATTTTTTAACCAAAAGAGATGAGTTTTGAATAAAAAATATAATAGTAAACTTTTCAATTAACGAAAAAGAGTTAACTTTCAACGAAAAATATTCGGATTTTCTTCTTTTTACATTCTCATCATAATGAGAAGGTATTGGTTTTATGTGAAAAATGACTTTCGTGGATTCCATGAAATTGATGCAAAAAAGCAAAGGGCTCATGGTATCGCCCTGAAAGACGCCTCTCTGGAAGGTGACGTTGTTCGTTGTCACATGATAATTTCCAGATGAGATAGTAAATCTAGTTTTCCAAAGAGGCATCAATCTCTCTATGAAATACCTTTGACATACCTATTTGGTTTGTCAACTCGGTTGTAACCGAGTTACAACCAGGAGATTATAATGACCAACAGGTCGACCACAAAAATCAACTCGATGTCCAGGTATTATTCGTGCAACTACTCCGGGTACGTTTTTTACCAGAAGGTCATAACGGTCACCAGATCGCTAAACAATTTCGACCTTATGTCCAGGTATTTTTTGTGCAAATTTTTATGGGGAAGTGTACCTCCAGAATATAATACTGATCACAAGGTCTTTACAAAACTCAACTCTATATCCAGGTATTTTTTGTGCAATGTGCCCGGGAAGTTTTGCCTCCAGGATATTATAGCAATCATCAGGTCGACTACAAAAGTTACATCCTTATCCAAGTATTTTTCGTGCTTCTTCTTCGGGGAAGTTTCCTACAAGGAGATTATACTGGTCGCCGGGTCTACCACAAAAGTCAACTATATGTCCAGGTATTTTTTGCACAACTTCTCACGGAACGTTTCCCAGCAGGAGATCATACCGATCACTTGGTCGATTAAAAATTTCGACTGTATTTTCACGTATTTTTCGTGCAATTTCTGTGGGGAAGTGTACCTCTAGGAGATTATACTGATTCCTAGGTCAATTAAAAAATTTAACTCCATATAAAGGTATTTTTTTCGCAACTGCTTCCTAGACGTTTCTCACCAGGAGATTATACCAATCACCAGGTCGACTAAAAAAGTCAACTTGATAAGCGGCTATTTTTCTTCCACCTTCATTGGGAAAATTTCCCACCAGGAGATTACACTGATTTCTCCGTGAACGTTTCTCACCAGCAGATCATACTGACCACCCGGTCGATCAAAAATGTTGGGTCGATATGCAGTTCTTTACCCTGCAACATTTCCGGAAATGCGTACCTCCAGAGAATTATACCGATCATCAGATCATTTAAAAATTTCAACTCGACATCCATGTATTTTGTCTGCTCCTTCTTCAGGAAAGTTTCCGACAAGAAGATTATACTGATCATAAGGTCCACCAAAAAAGTCAACTGGATGGCCACGTATTTTTTGTGCAACTTCTTCGGTCATTTTTCTCACCAGGGGATCATACCGATTACCAGGTCGATCAAAACTGTCCACTCGACATCCAGGTAATTTTCGTGCAACGTCTTTAGGGATTTCTACCTCCAGGATATTACACCGATATTTGGGACCCAAATAAAATAATTTGCCGACTGCCCTAGGTGTTCGGGAAATGGGACAACGGAGTAGTGAAAGCGGTCCCCACTACTCCCGAGATACTAGAGACCATTAATATAAGTTGGGTTGAAGTCTCTAAATTAGAAAAAAGGACCACCAAACCACCATTAGAAAACCAGACTCTAATAACGACGTGTGGTTTTTAGGGGAAAAGGGGGGACATCTCGAATCTCGACCACACATTGTATCTTCGTCGCAGACCCGAACTGACAAGCCAGAAAATATTGAACATACGGTGGACTCATGTTTCGGAAACGCGAACGCGATACTGGCGACAATAGACACAGAGAGTTTTACCGGAGTGGGAATGCCCCCGGAACTCGGAATATCGAAGTTCCTAGAATGCCAGAGTATCTGTTCGATAGGCATAGCTGAGAGTCGCGAGGTTTTCTCGGACCGAGGACCAAGGGAAATTATAGTAGAAGCTCAGGTCCATAGGGATCCCGAAATAGAAATCTCCAACCTTGCAGTAGAAATTAGACCAAGAACACTAGACCCCATAGCTGATTGAGACGTCAGAAGTAGCCAATAGAATCCAAGTACAGGTGACTATAGACTCAGTTTCACTAGCAAGGCTGATGGATAACGGATCCTCTCGTGTTGTATTACGAAAGTCAGTTTGGGACAAGTTAGTGAAAGCTTTCGGCAGACAATTAGATTGCAATAGAAAAACTCGCATGATTATGGAAATCAATTCGGCTGACATGATTATCGAGTTAGAGTTGCGAATAACTTTGACAAGAAATTAATATTTGGTCTAGAAGAACAAGGAAAATTTGACATGGTTTACATCGCTCGAAAACGCGAAAAAGTATTGTCCAAACGTCTTGTGATATCCAAATTTTTCAGTTGAAAAAATTAAATTAAAAAACATATGAGCTTGTAGAGAATAACAAGTCGGAACTTTTTTCTATTTAAATTTTTTCTTTCCGATGTATATTTTTAATAATATAATTGAAAAAGGGATGAAAAAATTTCTCCAAATTCAGTTATTTTTTGAAACATAACTCGTCTTTACTCAGACAAATATGATTGAAACTATTTAAAATTCAGTATACACATGCATTATACCCTAGCGATGCCCACAAGATGAGGAAAAAAGTCGAAACTGCCAATCGTTTATTAATAATAATTAATTGCAAATGGAGATCTGACGGTAAGCACGTTTTTTTAGCTTCGGCGAAGAAAAGTATCGAGGGAACTTTAGAGTTGAAACAACTTCCAGTGACAGCCAGATAAATGCAAGTTTTTGTGCAAAGAAATCGGTTACTTAGGTCATGTGATTTCTAAAGAAGGGGTTAAACCAGATCCGAAAAAGTTGAGGCCGTAAGTAACTTTTCTCGTCCGAAGGGTCGCAAGAATATTAAACAGTTCTTAGGACTAGCCGGTTATTACCGTCCTTTCATACCTAATTTTGGCACAATTGCGAAACCATTAACTTTATTACTAAAGAAAGATAGTCCGTTTATTTGGTCCGCGGCAGCTGAGCAAGCTTTCAAGAAGTTAAAAAATATTCTTTGTACTGAACCTCTGTTACAGTATCCCGATTTTTCAAAACCTTTTGTAATTACTACAGACGCACCCGATTACGCCATAGGAGCCATTCTTAGTCAGGGTGAAATTGGGAAAGACTTGCCAATTGCATATGCGTCGCGTACAATGTCTGAAGCTGAAATAAATTATACGACTACTGAAAAGGAGCTTTTAGCTATTATTTTTGCATTTAAACCTTTTAGGCCCTATGTGCATGGTCAAAAATTTACTTTGATCACTGACCATAAAGCGTTCGTTTGGCTTGATCAATTAAAAGATCCCACAATGGGATCCCGATTAGCTCGTTGGAAGATAAACTTGCAAGGGTACAAGTATAAGATAGTATATAAGCCTGGTAGGGTTAATTCTAACGTGGATGCGCTTTCACGTAATCCAGTAGAGATGGAAATGGGAAATGACGGAAATGACATGGGTGACGAGGACAATGATGAAAATGCTATGGAGGACAATGTGTCCGCAAACTGCTTCGTCGGAAGCAAAGTTATTTATCACGAGTACCCGATAGAAAGAGTTATTGTAAGCACATGTGAAGTTGATAGTGACGATAGGGATCTTGTTGAATTATTCTGTAATATCCATAGAGAGACAATAGACGAGAACGATACGGACACTGAGATTTGTTATGAGACAGTAGACCATCCCAAGGCGCTAAGCTCTATACCCAAGCCCAGTTCCGGTCGCTGGGGAGCGCGCCAGGGTGTGGAGGTGACAGAAACAGGTGCAAATGTTTCAGAGGGGCGTGGGTCAGTCCGTCGTTTGCTGCCTGCAGCTGGGTCACTCGATGGCCACGAGAGCACACCGGTATCAGGTTGCGACGGGGCTGGCGCGCGGGTCTCCCCTCCCCTCCCTGGTAGTGTGACGGCACGGGCGTCCGGCATCGATCGTGGAAAGCACGTGCAAATTATGGGGGCTATAACAGGGACGGGGGAAGGTGACTTTTTGCGTCATCGTTCCCTCTTCTCGGAGGGGTGGTCTCCATGTGGGAGGCACGGTCTCCGAGATTTGTCTCTGGGGGAGGTGGCCTCAATTGTGGAGGGACGCTCCCCGGGAGAAGTGGTCTCAATGGAGGAGGCACGGTCTCCCGGAAGGAAGTTTCCTCTGGTGGAAACTCTCCTTCCCAATAAAAGGGTATTTGGTGGACCAGCTGGCCATGCGGAAGTGTGTGAATCCGCAGAGCTTGATGAAAGGCCATGTGGGTCAGGAAAAAGTGCTGACGGAGTTCTGGGAGAATCCGTAGTGATGGTCTCGAAAAATCTGGGGAGGTGGTCTCAGTGGAAGAGACACGCTCTCCGGATTAGGTCTCGGGAAACAGGGGCTGGGAGCCCTTGCTTCTTGGAGGGGTGGTCTCAACGTAGAAGGCACGGTCTCCAAGATGGGTCTCAGGGGGAGGTGGTCTCAATTGAAGAGACACGCTCTCCCGGAATGATGTTTAATGATGTGGAGATGTTGACTGGAACCGATGGACTATCGACAGATGTTGTAAATGTTAGAGATGGTGATTATGACGATGACGTTTTAGACAGAAATGAATTTGAGAATTTGAGTGGATTTTGGGGAGACGTTTTAGCAAGTTCGCGTGAAAATGATGACGCAGACGAGATACCCGAAAAGAGAAAAGAATTAGATAAAACTGTTTATTTAGAGACGAGTCAGATTTTGCATACAGGTTCAAAGCAAAGGAATGTAGTACTTACTCCGTTATTCCAGCTTAGTAGAGATAAGGTGTGGATGAGAGATGACCACATTCTTAATTTTGTCTCGTGTAACGGGGTGCTCACTACACCCCTAGGAAGTGAGGCTGTAGATAATTCGATTATCAATCCCTCGGTTTTCAGATAACAGTATGCACAGGCGAGATTGAAATTCCTGAGGTAGAAAAGCGTCCTGATATAATCCGGGAATGTCACGACTCTACAGTCGGCGGACATAAAGGTGAAACGAAAACATTAGAAAGAATCCAAGAACGTTTTTATTGGAAGGGCATGAGGGATGAAGTCAGAAATTATGTTAAAACGTGTGAAATTTGGCAGAAAAGGAAATTAACTAGAATCAAAACTAAAATGCCGATGCAAATAACAGATACCCCGATTAGAACGTTTGAAAAAGTACAAATTGATTTAGTAGGTCCTTTATCTATCACCGAGTCCGGTAATCAGTACATGCTTATATGGCAGGATAATTTGAGCAAATATTCAGGTGCTATTCTACTTTCAAAAATAGATTCACCTCATATTGCAGCAGCACTCGCTGAGAATCTAATTTGTGTCTTTGGTTGTCCCGAAAAAAATCAAACTTTAGTATTTTAAATTTTGTTTGTTTCCCAAATTCTGGGAGAAACGACTTTCCTCTACTCAAGCACACTTATTGAAATCCCGGCAATTTTTAAATCTATTGCAGGGTTCCCTTTTGCATTAATCTATGTTTATAAGTATATAATGTGTCTTCGATTACAAATAAATGTTTTAAATTGTGCAAATTTAAAATCCTTTGAAATGTTCAAAATTGAAGGGATGGTAAAATTTCCAAAATATTTAAACTGTATGTATTATAAACTGTTTAAAACTTCAACAATTTCATGTCGAGTTTTTTTAATTACCCAATTTTAATAATGTTACGAGTTCGATATTGAGAAATATCGTACTGTATCGACAAATATGTACGAAGTTAATCTAGTCAATGATCTATTTGTGTAGGATACAAAAAAAAGTGACGTTAACTTAAGGATTGAATTAGTAGTTTACAAAATGTGTGAAAATCTCAAATTTTCTTCAGCGATTCATGCGACCAAAATCTTGAATTAATGACACTTTTTTGTATTTTGAACAAATAGACCATTAACTAACTTAACTTGGTACATATTTTTATACTGAACATTACGAAAAATATGAATAAATTGTGTTTTTTATTACACTTGGTGAGAGTAAAACAACCCGATTTTTTTAACTAGTAGTAAGTGAGAATACAAAATTTTTTTGTTTGAAAACTTAAAAATTAAATTATTTGGAATTGAAGCGTTTTAAGCTCGCGAAAATTTTGCAATTTCAACTTGCAAGCATTAGGAATTGATCAATTAAAAATTATAAGGATGGATAATGGTCTATTTTACTTTATGATTAAGCATCTTGGGTTAAATTGCAGAATAGGGGCGTCACCCCTATTTTGGCTGGAAATTTTTTTTCTTTCGGCAACATTTTATTTAGAATTTTATTACAATGTTTAATTGAACGATAAATGAAGCGATTTGACAAGGCAAAAGTTTAATAGTACATTATGCAACAAGGGGCAAAAGTAGAAGATTTTTCCCGTGGGTGAGTTTACTGCCAGAACGAGAACATTGTTCCAGAGGGTAAAGTAAGCACTAGAGGGAAAAATATTCTCGTAAGGGCAATATAATCACCCAAGGGAAAAATCTACTTTTGCCTTGTATTGCATATAGTATTTTATTCCGCTTCCGACTGAAAGGCCACTTTTTGGTCCTGAAAAGCGAGGTCGGAACAACTTCTCATTCTTAAGAGATTTTTTGGAAATTAAAAAAAAATTTCGAATTTTTTTTTAAAAAATTACTTTTGCTCCGTTAAATTTTACTTTTGCCCAGCTGATTTTACTTTTGCCCCGCTGATTTTACTTTTGCCCCGCAAAACTAGTTTTCGGGAAGAATATGCTACTTTCGCCCCGCTTATCAGGGGCAAAAGGCGGGTTTTTCGGTCGGGTGTGGAATAAAATTATTCTTACTTTTGTTGCTACGATGTCTCAAATCTGGGTCTGTCACGATATCGGAATGATCGTATTATGATCGAGATTATGAACATTATTTTTGTGACCAGTCAAAGGGATGCCTTCCCACCCCCACGAGACGTTGGAAAGGGGTAGGGATTTTACCAACATTATTTTTGTGACTAAAGGGGTTTTATTTAATTATTTACAGTGTTTCTGGTCGCACGGATGTTCAAAAGCACTTAAACGGTGAGTTAAATATGATCATTCCGATATCATGACAGACCCATATTTGAGACATCGTAATAACAAAAGTAGCAATAATTTTAAACTTTTGCCTCCTCAAATCGTTCAATTGATCGTTCAATTAAAGATTCTAATCATTTGTTTGCCGAAAAAAAAACCAATTTAACAAATTTAACCAAAATTTTTACCTGGAAAGCCAATTCCCTCGTTGGTGTTAAAACAAGTGCGAAAATTCCATATGGATCCTCGCACAATTTCTGTAAAATTGGCAGTGCAAATGCAAGAGTTTTTCCACTTCCAGTTTTTGCACATCCAATACAATCTTTTCCAGACAATATTTCCGGGATGCAGTTTTGTTGAATCAGTGTTGGTTTCTTCACACCGATAGTCTTGCATTGATCAGCAAGCCATGAATTCAATTTGAGGTCCTGAAAAGTTATTACTTCCACTTTACTCATCGTGAAAAAAAAAACTTAAAAAATTGTTAACAATACGAAAATAAGCACATGTAACCATATAAGTTAACACGTGTTTTATGTTTGTCGTGCGAACGCGAAAACAAAGGTTATGTTGATACCAGGTTGACACCAGCCCTATCCGACCGCGTTGAACCGCGTGCGCGTGTAAAAGCGGTGGCTAATGCACGAAGTAGTATAAGGCATGATCCAACCCACTCATGGTCTAGCCAAACATGGTCCCATTTTCGTTGTAATTACGCATACCAGCTCCGCGGCCATGTTGGTTACCATAGCAACGCAACGACGCTAAATTGAATTTGAACGGTGACGGCGACGATCCATTCAACACTGTCGCGCCGTGCAGTTGTTTTTTACGCACGTTGCACTATATTTAGTGAAAAAAAGTGTTTTAAATGTATACATAGAGGCTTATATACGTGGACTGGATATGATGTTATAAAATTATAATCGAAAATTCCTGGAGAGTTAATTTTTTTGGTTCAAGACTCATGATTTTAGTGAAAAAATCGTTTGTTTTCTTGGTGTTAAAAATCCGTTCTTTTAACTGAAAATTTAATTTTTTTAGTGAAAATTCAATGTATTCATTGAAGATTTAACTTTTCTGTCGAAAATTAGTATTTTTGACTCGAAAGTAGAATAATTTGGTAGAGACTTTAACTACTTCGCTGAAAATGTATGCATTTTGTTGAAAATTCGCCTTTTTCCGTAGAAAATTTAACTTCTTGGTTGAAAGTCCCACTACTATCTCAAAAGTTAATCTTTTTGGTTCAAGATTCATCATTTTAGTTCAAAATTCGATCCCTTAACTGAAAATTTAACTATTTTATACAAAATTCAACTGATTGGTTGAAAATTAACTTTTTTGATGAAACTTCATATTTTCGGGTTAAAATGTAACTGTTTTGTGGAAGATACATATTTTCGGCTCGAAAATTCAACAATTTGGTAGAAAATTGAACTATTTGGTTGAAAATTGATCCATTTTGTTGAAAACTCGCATTTTTGGTAGAGAATCCAAGTTTTTTTTGTTAAAAATGAAACAGTTGGGTTAAGAACTAATCTGGTTTGGTTCAGGATTCAAGAATTTGGTTGAAAATTCATTTTTATTGGTTAAATCTAACTATTTTTTATTTTTAATTAAATTCCTTTTTTGCTGAAATATCAACTATTATATTTTTTGTTGAAAAATCAACTCCTTCGTTAAAAGTTGAACTATTTCCTGGAAAGTTAATTTTCTTGATTCAAGATTCATAATTTTAGATAAAAAATCCTTTTTTTTTGTTAGAAATTGAAAATTGAACTCTTTTGTAGAAAATTCGTATTTTCGGCTTGAAAATTCAATAATTCTGTAGGAAACTTGACTATTTGGTTGAAAAATGGCATTTTTTAGTAGAAAATCAATTTTTTGGGTTAAAAATTGAATGCGCATGCGCTATACGAGAGAAGCCATTTTTACTTCAAGCGGTATATTCAAAATAAATTTGACTTTATGCTTGAAGGGTGTTTTCACAAAACCATGATAGTGCCACTTTTTTCAAAACATATTTTATTGGTTCCAAAATTCTCTAAAATTCCATCGAACACTTTTGTAAAATAATTTTTAACTTTATCAATCCTTCTCTTAAAAATAAGTGTATCGCGAAAAAACGTGGAAAAAATTGTTGTCGCTTTTCCTCAATGCTGATTAGGTAATTTGAAAAAAACCCGAAGGAAGGAATGTTGCCAAATTCACACACATAACTAAGTATTGAGTTTCAGTTGATTGAGATTTCTTAATGTAAAATATTATTATTAGATTTTCAGTTAAAATAATTAATTTTCAACCAAGAAAAAGGGAATTTCAAAAAATATATTTAAATTTTCAACCAAACTGATGAATCTTTGATACAAACAAAAAAAGAAACGAATTCTCCACAAAATGTGTAATAGCTGATATTTCCACCAAAGAATATTTTAAATTTCAATAAAAAAAAACTTGTAAATTGAACCAAAAAATACGAATTTTCAACAGAAGAGTTGAATTTTCAACCAAGCAAGATTTTTTAATCAATAAAGAAAAAAATCTCATCGAAAATGTAGAATTTTCAAGACGAAAAATGGAATAGTTAAATTTTGAGTAAAAAAATCAATTTTTAATGGAATCTTCAACCTAATAGTTGAATTTTCAACCAAAAAGGTTAATTTTCTGCGAAAAAAAGACAAAATTTCAACTAAAAAAGATAAGTTTTTAGGAAAATAAAATGAATTTTCGAATGAATATTTAAGTTTTCAATCAAACAAATGAATTTTCTACTAAAGAGATATGAAAAAGTATGCAAAAAATTTAGACAATAAATTTAGTTATATTTTTGTAAAAAAAAAATAATTTTTCACCAAATAAAAAAAATTTAACGAAATAAATGAATTTTCAACCAAGTATTTTAATTTTTAATTACATTTTCAACCTAATAGTAGAATTTTTAAATAGAAAAGTGAATTCGTCATTAATAAGATTAATATTCTACCACAAAAGACAAAGTTTTAACAAAATACAGACATTTTCAAACAAATATTTCAATTTGCAACCGAAGAAGATTGGTGTTCAACCAAACATGAAATAGTTAAATTTTCAATTAAAAAAATTAATTTTCCAATAAAAAAAAACTAAATTTCAAGCCAAGGAAATGAATTTCGAACCAAAAAAGTTAATTTTCTACCAAAAAAGATTAATTTTTCAACAAAATTCATGAATTTTCAGCTAAAAAAGTCAATTGGTCACCAAGAAGATTAATTTTCTACCACAAAAGAGAAAATTTCAACAAAATACAGTTGAAAAATAATAATTTAAAAAGAAATGTTAACAAAATAGTTAAATTTCGAAAAACAAGATTTTTCAACTAAAATGATGAATCTTCAACAACAAAAATAAATTTTTAACATAGTAGTTCCACTTTCGACTAGGAAGTTGAATTTTGAACCAGAATCTTCTTTAAAATATAATTTTTCAATTATAAATACTAACCTGTAAAAAACATTAACACATAATCCAACATTGTTAATAAATTCTAAATCTTGTTCAAATTAAAGTATTAGAGGTAAAGTGACCCCGTTGTTGCCTCCATATTGCCTATCACGTGACGCTGTGACGTCATGATTTCAGATCTTAATTTAGCTCCCCAACCGTACTGCGCATGTGTCGCACCAGCAGCCTCATTGGACGTTGATCGTGCGCTTATTTGAAATGATTAAATATGCAAAAAAAATTTTTACAATATATAATTATTATCAAGTACAAACAAATATTATGAATTATTTAGAATTTACATTGTTGAAAACAGTCTACCTTCTATTTTGAATTTAAAAACAATAATTTATTTTTAAATAGTAATATCAGATCAATTATTAATCTTTCAATCCAAAAGACTATTTCGTGATCTGAAAATTAATTAAATTAAGTCTAAAATGATGATTCATTATAAAAAATTGAGTTACACATTTAATAACTTCAAAAAAGCGCGCTGTATACAGCCAATGAGACTGTTGATGCAACGCATGCGCATTACACTTGGGGAACATTTTACAACTGTCATTCTGTCATCGGTGCAGTCTCACTTGTTGACAAGTGGTTCTCGGAATTATTGTTTCTTTTGCAGCCGTCAAGCTGGCACATGCCGATTTTAATAAATGAATGCGCTTCAATTTCTAAACTCCTTTAACCGAATCGATTCTCATATCAATTATTGATTATAGCCGATTACAGAAACAAAAAACATCTTTATTGTCGCGAGTTTCTTCTCTGCGTCTTTCATCAACAATCAAAAGTGAACAAAGTGGTCAGTTGTCAAAAAATTGAAAAGTGTTTGTTCCTCTTTAATATTGAAACATAAACAACCTTTTTTTTTAATTCGGTTGCTTCGCTCGTCGTGTTGGTTAGGTTAGGTTACAATCGTGAGGTCAGATTCAGATCAGGAGACTCGAAACAACTCGAAGAGTCCATGTTTTTTTTCGATCCAATAGCAAACGCGTTTACTTTCACGGAAAAATAAAAACCTGATTTGTGTTTGCTTGCGCGCGTCACATTTCATAGAATTTCCACTTGCTGACGACATGTTCGCTTCCCCGCCGCCGGCAGTCTCTGCGTCAGTGTCAGTTCTGAACTGAACTCGAAAAAGAATCTGTGTTGTGGCTGACTATCTTATTAGTGAGAACAGTGAGAATAAATCACGGAAAAATAGAGATTACATCTTGACGATGTTTGTTTAGCAAGTGTTTTTATAAAGCTGGAACATTGTGTACAGTGGCAATCTTGTATGAGAAAGGATATCTTGCGACAATCATAACCTCTAATTCGAAAAAGGTCAAGCCTGCAGACGCTCTTTAAGTCTCAAGAGGTAAGGAGTGTTATAATTATTGTATAATTGGGGTTTCTCTTTATAAAAGAGCGTTTACAGGCTTGCTACAGATCAGGGAATTCCAGAAAGTCAGGGAATTTCAGGACAGTCAGGATATTTTCGATGTAAACGGAAGTTGAGTTTAATTTGATTACTTTGTTGAAAATTCGTCTTTTTGGGTTGAAAATTGATCTATTGTGGTAGAAATTGCATCTTTTTTGTTTTAAAATCAAAACTGTTATCATGAAAATTAATTTGCTTTGGTTGAAGATTCAACTACTTTGATAAAAATTCTTTTTTGGTTGAATTCAACTGTTTTTGGTTTGAAATAACAATATTTTTTGATTGAAATATCAACTATTACATTCTTTGTTGTGAATTCATCCCTCGTGCTTGAAAATTCAACTATTAGGAGGAAAATTCTACTTTTGGTTGAATTCAACTGTTTTTGGTTTAAAGTAAAATTATTTTTTGGTTAGATTATCTGCTATTACACTTTTTGTTGAGAATTCATTTGTTTTGGTTGAAAAATCATCTACTTAGTTGAAAGTGGAACTACTTTCTGAAAAATGCATTTTTTTTATTAAGCATTTTAGTTAAAAAGAACTTTTTCTTTGTTCAAAATTTAACTACTTTGTTGACATTTTTTTTTGTTTGAAAACTTATTTTTTAAACTCAAATTTCTAACTATTCTATGCTATTTGTTGAAAATTTATCTTCTTTAGCTGAAAATTCAACTATTGGATGTAAAATTCCTGTATTTTCTTCTTTTTGGTTAAAAATTTAACTATTAGTTTGAAGATTCCTTTAAAATTCAAATATTTTGTTGAAAATTCGTATATTTTTTTAAAAATTATTCTTTATTTTGGTAGAAAATTAATCCACTTAGTGCAAAAATTTATCTCTTTGGTCAAAATTTCATTTGTTTATTTAAAAATTAATTATCTTTTATTAAAAAGTAAATTTTTAATTGAAAATTTAACTAGCAGCTTAAAAATTCCCTTAAAAATTCGAGTATTTGATTGAAAATTCATGTATTTCGGTTAAAATAATCTTTTTGGGTGGAAAATTAATCCAATTAGTGGAACATTGATCTTTTTGGTTAAAAATTCATTTCTTTGGTTGAAAATTAGTTTTTTTTTCAATTGAAAATTAAATTCTTAGTTAGAAATATAACTATTCCATTTTTTCGATTTTTTTTTTCAATAGAAATTTAACCTTCTTGGTTAAAAGTTTATTTTGTATGGTTGAAAATTATTACTTTACGTAACATTTAATTATTCCAATTTAAGTAAAAAATATATCTAAAGAGTCCTAAAAATGCCATGTTTTTTAAAGAAGGAAAAAAAAGTATTGAAACTGTCATCAAACCATTTAAATCCACCTACAATTCCCTTGAATTCAAAAAGAATAAGAATTTCATATTCGAATCACTATAAGTTAATTAGAAAAATATTCGCCCATTATTATAAAATTCAGTGAAAACCATTAAAATAATTCCTGGAACCTGTCAAAAAGTTCTAAAAATGCCATGTTTTTTATAAGAGTAAAAAAAGTTTCAAAACTCCCTTCAAACTATTGAAATCAATCGAGAAAATTTCCTCGAATACAAAAAGAATAAAAATTTAAAGTTCAAATCACTTTAAATTAATTAGAAAAATATTCGAAGATTAATATAAAATTAGCTGAAAACCATAAATTTAATCCCTGGTACCTGTTAAAAGGTTTTCAAATGCCATGTTTTTTATAAGCAGGAAAAAAAGTGTTGAAACTCCTTTCAAACCATTAAAATCGATCGAGAATTCCCTAGAATTCCAAAAGAATAACAATTTCAAATTCAAATCACAATAAACTAATTAGAAAAATATCCGAAAATTATTATAAAATTCAGTGAAAACCATTAAATTAATCCCTGGAACCTGTCGAAAAGTCCTCAAAATTCCATGATTTTTATTAGCGGGGAAAAAAGTTTTGAAACTCCTTTCAAATCATTAAAATCAATCGAGAATTCCCTCGAATTAAAAAAGAATAATAATTTCAAATTCAAATCACTATAAACTAATTAGAAAAATATTCGAACATTATTATAAAATTCAGTTAAAAACAATCAATTAATCCCTGGAACCCGTCAAAAAGTCCTCAAAATTTCAAGCTTTTTATAAGAGGAAAAAAAGGTTTTGAAACTCCTTTCGAACGATTAGAATCAATCGAGAGTTCCCCCGAATGCAAAAAGAATAATAAATTCAAATTCAAACCACTATGAATTAATTAGAGAATTTTCCAACATTATTATAAAATTCAGTGAAAACCATTGAAATAACCCTGCAACCTGTCAAAAAGCCCTAAAAATTCCATGATTTTTAAAAGAGAAAAAATAGCTTTGAAACTCCTTTCAAACAATTAAAAGCGATCGAGATTTCCCTTAAATTCAAACAGAATTAGAATTTGAAATTGAAATCACTAGAAATTAATTAGAAAAATATTCCAACATTATTATAAAGTTCAGTGAAAAACAATAAATTAATTCCTGGAACCTGTCAAAAAGTCCTAAAAATGCCGAGCTTTTTATAAGAGGAAAAAAAAGTTTTGAAACTCTTTTCGAACGATTAGAATCAATCGAGAGTTCCCTCGAAATCAAAAAGAATAATAAATTCAAATTCAAATCGCTATGAA
Source organism: Andricus grossulariae (assembly GCA_011634705.1). Lineage (NCBI taxonomy): Eukaryota > Metazoa > Arthropoda > Insecta > Hymenoptera > Cynipidae > Andricus > Andricus grossulariae. The sequence continues at coordinate 83,676,120 of JAABKJ010075445.1, read as the reverse complement.
TTAATTAGGAAATTTGACAACATTATTATGAAATTCAGTGAAAAACATTAAATTAATCCATGGAACCTGTGAAAAGCCCTAAAATGCCATGATTTTTATGAGAGGGAAACAAAGTTTCGAAACTCCTTCCAAACCGTTGAGATCAATCGAGAATTCCGTCGAATTCAAAATGAATAACAATTTAAAATTAAAATCACTTTCAATTAATTAAAAAAATATTCGAACATTATTATAAAATTCAGTGAAATCCATCGAATTAATACTGCAACCCGTCAAAAAGTCCTAAAAATGCCATGATTTTTATAAGAGGAAGAAAAGTGTTAAAACTCCTTTCAAACTATTAAAATCGATCGAGAATACCCTCGAATTCAAAAAGAATAGTAAATTCAAATTCAAATCAATATGAATTAATTAGAAAATTTTCCAACATTATTATAAAATTCAGTGAAAAACATTAAATTAATCCCTGGAACCTATAAAAAAGTCCTTAAAGTGCCATGTTTTTTATGAGAGGAAAAAAAGTGTTAAAACTCCTTTCGAACGATTAAAATCAATCGAGAATTCCCTCGAATTCAAAAAGAATTACAATTTCAAATTCCAATCACTAGAAATTAATTAGAAAAATATTCCAACATTATTATAAAATTCAGTGAAAACCATTAAATTAATCCCTGGAACCCTTCAAAATGTCCTGAAAATAACAAGCTTTTTATAAAAGGAAAAAAAAGTTTTGAAACTCCTTTCGAACGATTAGAATCAATCGAAAGTTCCCTCGAATTCAAAAAGAATAATAAATTCAAATTCAAATCACTATGAATTAATTAGAAAATTTTCCAACATTGTTATAAAATTCAGTGAAAACCATTAAAATAATTCCTAGAACCTGTCAAAAAGTCCTAAAAATGCCATGTTTTTTATAAGAGGAAAAAAAAGTTTTGAAACTAATTTCAAACCATTAAAACCAATCCAGAATTCCCCCGAATTCAAAAAGAATAATAAATTCAAATTCAAATCACTATGAATTAATTAGAAAATTTTCCAACATCATTATAAAATTCAGTGAAAAGCATTAAATTAATCCCTGAAACCTGTCAAAAAGTCCTCAAAATGCCATGTTTTTTATAAGAGGAAAAAAAAGTTTTGAAACTAATTTCAAACCATTAAAATCAATCCAGAATTCCCCCGAATTCAAAAAGAATAATAAATTCAAATTCAAATCACTATGAATTAATTAGAAAATTTTCTGATGAGAATGTAATAATTCATTATTTTTTGTGCCAACAAAATTTGAATTTTCGATTTTTTAAGAAAACTCAAAAAGCCGTTTTGATAATCTTGCAGGGCTTTCAAAAGGTAACGTTTTTCTTCTCTTGACGTTTTTTCATATCGTGCTTTATTTGGCCTAAAATCTGAATTTTCTCTTGTTTGGGGGATTTTGAAAATGCTATAACTCTGTCAATTTTCTTTGCATCGAAAAGAGTCGTGAGAATAAATTGTTTTAATTTTTGATTACGACGGGCGGCCGTCCATGGAATTTCTGAATTTTGAAAGAAATGGTCAACAAAAATTTGAAAATGCCCTAACTTTTTGAATTTCTATCCAAGATTGCTGGTCAACGAACTCGATCTTTCTTTTTTGTCTCTGAAACTGTGTGCCAGAGAACAATCCAATCCGATTAGTCTTTCAAAAGTTATCCGATATACAGACGACGACGGCGCCGCCGACAACGACAGACGGACAGACACCGACGTAAAAACTATTTTTTCTGACTCAGGGGGCCTCAAAATGTCGAAATTTGATGGAATCCACGAAAGTCATTTTTCACATAAGACCAATACCTTCTCATTATGATGAGAATGTAAAAAAGGGAATCAGAGCGTCTACTACTGGGCATATAAACATACTTTAAGATTTGTACACGTCGATGGACTTTATTCTAATTTATTTTTCTGACGATTTAGAGTTAGGGGTGGTGGAAATTGTAAACCTTGATTAGCGACTAGAAATCTTGAATCTGATTTTGGTGACTGAACGTTTGCCAAAGAATTCGCAGTAGAATAGACTGCACTTTTTTCAAAATCAGAAGATTCTGATAATTTTACTAAAATCTGCATTTCTGTAGATTCAGAAGTGCATTCTTGATAAACGTGATTATTTTTTTTAACGTTCAAATCTGATTCGTAGTCTTGGCCGTGAACCTTTTCGGGATTTTTTGCTGCTCCACTTTCTAACGAATGATACTCGTAGTGTTTTCCATCAACAACTCCACCTGATATAGAACATTTGAGCGACGTTAACAATTCGCTGTAAATGGGAACATAGCCAGGAGCTTCAGCTATATCCGGGATTGGTTCTCCATTTTGATCATCTGTTGAATTCATCTACGAAAGCAGCAATATTTACGAAAAATAATTAAAACAAAAAATTCTGCAATGCAAAAAAAACGTCGAAAATCAAATATATTATTAAAACAAATTAAAAAATTAGCCTTAAAAGAATCAGAATTCAAGAATTGCACAATTATTAATTATAATAAATCTACGAACTAAACAATTTGGAATTTTATCATATAAAAGAATTCGAAATTCAAATTTAAGGAAAGAGTGCGTAAATCTGAAATGATCGTAAATATGAGTCAGACAAATAATATGACAAATTTTTTATTTAACGTTTCTTATCGTAAAAGTTATTCATTAAAGTTCTCTGAGAAGAAAAAATCCGTTCAATCCCTTAAAATCTATATCCTTCCATTTTTCTAAATTCCTTAAATTTCCTGAAATTTTTTAAATCGCTAGTATTCCCTTCAAATCTAATTTAATCTTCAAAGTTTACTAGAAATATCTTGAAATCTTTCGAATTCTTCAAAAAATTCTATGAAATTTCTTGACATTTTTTTAATCGTCTAAAATCCCTTGAAATGTTCTAAAATTCCTTAGAATTCATGAAAATATTTTTAAATCTCTTGAAAACTGATAAAATCATTTAAAATCACTTGAAACTTTCAGAAACCCCATAAAATCATTATAAAAGCCTTGAAATATATGAAAGTCCCTTGAAATTTGTTAAAATCCTTTGGAATTCCTTAAAACCTCCTGATATGCTTAGGAATCTTTCAAATTCCGTGAAATTTTTATTCAATCTGACAAAATGGTTTAACATCCATGGAAATTCTCTAGAACTCAAATTAAATTAATCTTATTCATTAAAGCTCTTTAAAAAAAAGACCCCGGTGTAAATTCTTATGAATCTTTGAAATCCATCAGTCTTATGAAATTCCTTGAAATATCTGAAGATCCCTGAGATCTTTGAAATCCCTAGCAACTCCTTGAAATTTAATTTAATTTCCAAAGTTCACTAGAAATATCTTGAAATCTTTGGAACCTCTGCAAATTTCTTTGAAATCTCTTGAATTGTTGATAATCTCTTGAAATCCTTTGGAGTTCCTTAAAATCCCCGGAAATGTTGGCAAATCTTTAAAAACCTCTAAACTTCCTCGAAATATTTACAAATTCCTTGAAATCCGTGAAAATATTTGTAATATATCTTGAAAACCAGTAAGAGCTTTTAAAATTAGGTGAAATATTTAGAAACACCCTAAGATCCTTTTAAATGCCTTGAGATCCGTGGAAGTCCCTCGAAATTTGTTAAACTCCTTTAGGATTCCTCAAAACCTTCTGATATGTTTGGAAATCTTTACAATACCGCGAAGTTTTTATGAAATCTGATGGAATCGCTTAAAATCCACGGATTTCTATATTGAATTCTTATGATATTCTGCTATGATTTTTCTAGAATCGCGAAAAAATGATAAGAAATTTATTATAGGAAAATCATTATAGACCTATACTGAATTTTATTTGATTGAAATAATTTGTGAATTAATTTCACTTTTTGGTAATTGGGATGCCCAGTTGGGGCCCGACTGGTTTGCTTCGATAGTGACCACCTTAGGCGTTCTATGGGTAAGCTTAATGTAAGCTATTGACATAAGTTTTGATAATTAAAAATTCGTAAGCATTGAAAAAGTTTCAGGATTTGGGTGGGATTGCATCCACGTAATCATTTAATTTAAATAATTTGTGAATTAATTTCACTTTATGTTATTTGGGATGCCCAGTTGGGGCCCAATTATGAGTTGGGCTAAGTTGGGCCGATTTCGACATGGGTATATGTGGGAGTTACTGCAAATCTTGACTTTTGAAATTCCATACACACTGCTACAAATGTTTGCAATGTTATTATACATTTGTATATTACATATAAATGGTCGGTCTGCGAAATATTCATCAAGAGACTGCGTATTATATTTTATATACATGTATATTAATCGACTCTTAGGAAAGTCGGGTAATTTCACTTTACTCAAATTAAAATTAAGTTTTGCAGTGATTGTAAATTCCAAATAATACAGTAAAATAATTTTTTCTACTTAAAGAGAAATTCTACTGGGTTTTATGTGGAAAATTTCAATGAAGCGGATAATTAAGACCCCTAACCTCACATCAGCTATACTCACACTACAATTCTGATATTGACAGTGATTTTTAAAGAATAGTCGACCCATTTAGTTGCACTTTGATTACAAATGAGAATTTAGTCGATGAATTTTAGGTAATTACTTTCGTTATAAATATATCATGCACTGTTAGAAATGTATATAGCAATTTGACTATAAATGTAACGAAAGCAATATGCATATACGTGTAGTAAATTTAATATAACATCATCTTATAGAATTAATATACATGTATAGTAAAGCACAGTGCGTGCAAGTTCTTTGATCCACCCACATCTGGTGAAAAGAGTTTGAAAACAAAAATAATAATAATAGATAGATATCATAGATCTTTATTACGTCACACCAAGTATGTGCATTAGCTTACAGAATGAGATGGACGAGTTGACATAAAACAACGAGGTTCAGCTGGGCTTAGAACTAAAATTAATTCATTGATATTGCTTATTTTAAAACATTCATCTTGAAACAAGTCCTTCTGTTCTGGATAAAGATTTATATTTTTAGCTTAAAATTCAACTATTTAATTCAAAATTTTTAGAAACGAAAAAAAATGTAGACTAAAAATTAATCAAATAAAATTTTAACAAACATCACAATCATTGGGCGACATATATAGTTGAAAGTGCATGTCATTTGTGGAAAATTCGTATTTTTGGGTAGAAAATTCAATTGTTTGGTTCAGAATTCATGTTTTTTGTTGAAAATTCGTCTTTCTGGTAGATATTTTAATATTTTGTTAAAAATTCATATTTTTTGGCAGAACATAAATCTTCTTAGTTGAAAGTTTATTTATTTGGTGAAAAATATATGTATTTGGTTTACAATTCGGATTTTTTGTAGAAAATAAAATTTTTTGGTTAAAAATGCAATGTATTTTTAGAAATTAATCTATTTTTATTGAGGATACATGTATTTTGTACACAGTTTGTCTTTTTTGTTTTCATTCAACTGTTTTTTATTTAAAATTAAAACCTTTTGTGGTTTAAATACCAACTATTATATTTTTTGTTGAAAATTAGTATTTGCAGATGGAAGATGCAACGGTTTTGTTGATAATTCGTCTCTTTGGCTTGAAACTTCAAATACTTGGTTAAGTTGAACTACTTTGTTAAGAAGTAATGTTTAAAGTAGCTGATTCATCATTTTAGTTCAAAATTCATCTCTTCGCTTGAAAGCTTTACTATTTTTGATGAAAATCAACTAGTTGATTCAGAATTCATGTATTTTGTAGAAAATTCGTGTTTTAGTAGAAAGTTAATCCTCTTGGTTCAAAATTTAACTATTTAGTGAAAAATATATGTATTTTGTTAACAATTATTATTTTTGAGTAGACATTTTTTTTATATTGGTTAAAAACGTAAATGTGTGGTTTAAAATTAATCTGTTTTAGTTTAAGATTTTAATAGTTTGTTGAAAATATTTTTTTTTTTTGTATTCAACTGTTTTTAATTTAAAATTAAAATCTTTTTTGGTTTAAATATCAACTATAACATTTTTAGCTTGAAAATTGAAGAATTTGATAGAAAATTCAACTGTTTCGTGGAAAATGTATTTGATTTGTTGAGAATTCGTCTTTTTGGTTAAAAATGTCTCCTGTGTCCCCTAAGGCTCTACCGCCTCTGGTATTTCGTATAAGGAATCATCATTGTGATAATTTTTTGTAGAATATTTGTAAGAATGGTGCGAAAAATCTCAGTTAACTTCAATTTAAGGAGAAAATATCTCATTTTTCACGTAAACTTGATGCTCGCAACGTCTTCATTTTTTTTTAATCTGAAAAAATTAGAAGAGTATTTTCTCAGTCATAGCAAGAAACTGTTGATATAGCCGCCATAAAAATTAAAAAATGCGTATCACAGATCGAGATCAATCGTATCAAACTTAAAACTACAAAATAAAATATGAAATAAAATATGAAATTACAAATCGAAAATGAGATCAGTCACATATTTCCCTGCAGATGAGCAGGTAAGCCGAGTCGGGGAACTAAAACGAAACGGGTGCAATAAAAATGGTTGAAGATTTTCTGCCTCTCTCGTTGCAAAGTTTCTCTCTATAACAGGTCAAAAATTTTACAAACAGAATACTACCGATTTTCGGGTATCAGTTTGCACTTATATTTACCAGGGGGCACTAGAATGTATTTCTGATTTTTTTATAGATGTCGCTGCAGTCATTTATGTGCTCAGTCAAACCTACCATTTCCCCTTAATGATAGGTCATCCATTGGAGGAGAAGAATATGTAATGTAGTGCGGTTGCTGCATTCATGTTTGTATTCATTATCGACGGGTGATTCAGTTTGGTCTTTATCAAAAGACGAAAACAAATGCAAGGAAATCAGATAATTACACATCGGAGAAACTAATTAATTACCTAATTGGTGATTGATAAATTAATAAATTAAGTAATTGATGATTCATAAATTAATTATTATATGAACACAAATAATAATCATTACTTAATCAATTAATAATTACTGCATTCATGTGTGTTTTCATTGTTGACGAGTGATTTACTTTGGTCTTCATCGAAAGACAAAAGCAAATTCAAGGAGATAAGATAATTACACATCGAATTAATTAATTATTTGATTGTTCAATCAATCAATTAAATAGTTCATTATTTATGAATATTAAAATTATTATTATATAATTGAGCAATATCAATTAATTAGTTGATTAATTATTTGATGAATAATAAATTAATTATTATATAATTGAATACTAATATAATTAATTAATAATTAAAATACCTATACATAGAAACGATGTGATCAGAATTCCGTTGCAACAAAAGATACCTTTCTTCTCTCTCTCTTCAGATTCAACGAAGAAAATGCTGAAGAAAGATGCTACTTCACGAATTGGAAATTGTTGAATTGGAAAAGTATGGCATTGCAAGTTATTCTATTATCAAGAATTACACTTGAAAGGTATGCAATTCGCAGCTTTTTTTGAGCATTCCTTTTCAGGACTTACAACGAAAACTTCTGCAATCATAGACATTCGTAAATTTTTATCTTTTTTGCCGAATCTTTATTTGTTTCAAATACAGCTGCTTGCTTCACAATGAATGTACTCTTGCTTAGGATTGATGTCCTATTTTGCTTGAAAATCCATATTTTCTGGTTCAATTTCACTGTTTTTCATTCAAAAAATTAAAATATCATTCACAGAAGTGGAGGAATAGTTTTGAAAGATTTTACAAAGACTTCAATGATTCCAATAATTTCACAAATTTTACCAAATACTTTACAAATATTTCAAATATTTTTCATCCTAAAGTGAATGCAAAATTACCAAAACTCTCATTCTTCTCATTCATCTATTAAACCTGACGCATCATATTAAAATTCAATTCCTCATTATTTTATTAATTTTTAATTTCTCTCAACCGGCTGTAATCGTGTAATAATAGGAAGGTCGGGTGAGTTATGACAGGCAGTCACTATACCCCCTGGGTTCCAGTATCGTTGACTTTCACGCTTGACCTCCTGCTGTGTCCTCCTTGAAACGGGAAGCGCCTGTTTTCGGTTCATCCTGGGAACTTTCTCGGTGGCGGATTGCTCGTTCCTAGGCGCATAAATCCAGCATGTTTTCGGCTAATTAGAAAAAAAAAACACAAGACGATTTTTCGGAAAAAGGGCTCTAAACGGGATTGTATTTTTCTCTTTAGATTATGTGGTTAAAATGTTACATCAAAAAATTTATACTTGTAGGAGAAAAGTTGTCATTTTTAATACATGGTCTAAAAATAAAGCCCAGTGAAGCACCTTAATCGCGCTGGGGGTGTGGTCTTGATATTCTGCTCCGTTTCTATTATCTAGTCCGCGTTTCAAGTGACGCTTTGTCGTAAATCTCTAAAATTCTTGAACACGGCCAGAGATTCTTAGTGCAGACAATGTGTACTTAATTTCCGTAGAAAATTTGACTTAATTCAAGGCTTAACAAAAAGAAATGTATGAAATCTGAAATCAAGAACGTTTTTAATTAATTAAAGAAAGCAAACGAAAAGACTGAAATTAAAACGATATTTATACTGGAAACTTAGTGTAAGATTGAGATAACCTTGAATTAAAGACTCTCCTAGCTGAGAACAAGACGCATATTTGCACTTAAATAATGGATCTCCTCACCCTCTGGACCCGTGAGCCCCGAACTGAAATCACATGAATTATACAGATAATCCTTCTAAAATCCTTTTGGATTTTCTATCAATTCGCACGCGGAAAGAAATTTAAGGCGACTGCGGTACTCATAAGTACCACTTCTGAGCTAAACACACGACCGCCAGCGCGCCCTGTGTTCAGGACGTCTACTCTCTTATTTTGAGAACGTTGCGATCCGACAGAGGGACGAACGGCGCGCCAAACTGTTGGGACAACAGCAGTCCCAGAATTCAGTAAGCCGGTTGCGTCTTTTTCTGGCAACACGCCGCGCCGGTTGATACACGCTCGCGGCTTCTCGTTCTAGTTATAAGTTATTATATCATTAAGCCGTTTCCCTTTCGGGGTAGGCGTGAATTGCTCGGTTGGAAAGTAGTGATGCGTGGATGGGAATGAAAATCCACTTCACAAGACTCTCTTCTTCTTTAGATAAAATTGTATTCGGTCCAGGGTTTTTGTCTGCATATTTTTCTTTACAACGGACTCTTATTGTTTATTCTGGTGTCGAATATTTTCGTGATACAGCTGCAAAAGTTTCTCCTTGCATAACCTCTTTCACGGCAAGCAGAAAATTTTCTTTTCCTGAAGAACATCTTTTTAAAGATTTACTTTTAGTTTTTGGCATTCTCTTTGGTTCCTTCTTTTTCACTTTTTTTTTCGCTGTTGCTATCGTTTAAGAACATGTTGACAGCACCGCAGTATTAGGCACATATGGCTTGAATTTCAGACCGCAGTAATGGGCGCCCCCGTAATAAATGTGTACCTATTACTGCGGGCTTGATTTTTTAATTAATAAACCAATTTAAATTTTTTTAAATTGTTGATTATATTCAAACAAGTGTTCTGATTTAAAAAAAATCATTTCTCCACTGCGTACAAGGTTATGCAATAAATGTAAAGTTGATTAAAGAACAGTACTCCGGTAACTGAAATAGACGCAAAATGGTATATTTTCAAGTTTTATGATTGTTTTTTTCTTTTAATATTTGTTAAGAATATATAACTTATTTAGCAATATTTTGGCTTCTGTTATACAGTAGAGTAAATTCTTATTGATTCACAGGAATTTTTTGGTGTGAAAAAGATTATTTCTACTCAACTTATTCTGATTAGGCGAAAAAGACGCAGTAATAGGTACACCCGCAGTGATTGGGACACTTAGCCTACCTGTTTGCGTCAAGAAACTTTAGATAAATAAATAATTGAATTTTAAAATAGAAATTTATAGCTCAAAAGTATGGCAAATTACTTGGAGATATCACTTTGAGGCTCTGTATGATGAGATACTAAGTTGGCTTCCTCTTCAATTATCTTGTATTTAAAATAATTTTAAATGTTTAAAACGCTGCTTTCATCATTTTGAGGTTGGAAGCCGTCTTGAATTTTGCAATGATTGTTATTTTTTTATTTGCATGTGGTAACATCACGAATTATTAAAACTAATGAGAGAGGAAATTCGTGTCACGTGTGGGGTGGAAGAGGAAATAATTATAAGGTCTGATAATAAACTTGTTTTAGTGAAACGTATATCATTCAGATAAAAGTGTGAGTATGAGATAGGAAAAGTTGATTCGCAGAGTCGAATTGAAGACCCTTTCAGCACCCCCACATGGCTTCGATCTTCTTCGTTCCTCTTCCGCTTAGACACCCCAACGATTATAATTGCGGACATTGTACGAAGAACCGCAAGCGCGCGCAGAGACACAAACACATACACATTAAACAGAAGACACTTATATATATACCCTTACTTTTTTCACTCTCACCCTTTACCCATCTCTTACCTATCGCCGATACCTAGGCATGTATGTTACTTATATGGACTACACAAGTACACATATAGTTGCTGAATGCTGATACTCCTTCTTTAGTTATGGTGATAAGAGGTTGAAGAATTTAACCATCTTATAAGTTCAGTCCCCCCTGATTAAGTTTTCAAGATACTTGAAGATATTGTACTTGGAATATTCATTTCAGAAATTTCATCAAAAACCTGCGATCTTGCAATATTGCATAATGGATTTTCAAAATAATTTTAAGATTCTGAAATTCAGGCCTCGGAGTCTTGGACTGATGCCACTATTTGACACTTTTTGCTTCCTCAAAGATGAAGCTTTGTAATGGTAACAATTTCGAAAAATTTTCAATTAATTTAAACGTTCCTCAATTTAAAAATATCTAAGCAAGACAATTGGCGTCACGATTACTGGAACATTCACCTTGATTCTGAAAGCTTTTTCATAATCTGTCATTTTTTACGGCCTTTAAAGCTTCATATCAAACCTGTACATAATTATATGTTAGAGTTTTCAATTTTTGAAATTCAAATTATGAAATTTTACATTTTTTTCAAAACTTTAAATGCAAAATTGTCCAATTTTTTATACCTAAAACTTATATTGTCCAGTTTTCAACGTTTATGACTTAAACTTAATAATTTGTAAGGTAGTGTCTATGTCTACCAAAAAAATGCCGAATATTTATACTAAAATTTCGGTACAAATAGTCCTTTTTTAGGTCCTGCTATTCGTACCAAGATTTCGGTACACGTAGCCACGGCCAATTTTTAATGTTTTTAGTTTGTAACATTAATTGTACAATTTCAATTTGTTAAACTTCATATTTTTTATTTTTAATGTTTCAGATTTGAAATATTTTAGCTTCGAATTTTTCAATGGAAATTTGTTGATGCATTTAAATTAGAGTGGTTTAATTTTTAACTTATAAATTCAAAGTTGTATAATTTTTAATTTTTTGGGTTTAAATTGAAGAATGAGTTAGTTAATCATTAGTTAAATTATTTAGTTATTAGTTAAATTGTTCAATTCATAAGATTTCATATTTTTAATTGTTCAATTTTTACGTTTTAAATTTAACATTTTGAAGGCTTCTATGTAATTTAAACGTGTTGAATTTCAAAAGCTTACACAGATCTGCAAAAAATGGATTGCGATTGTTGTTGGCCAACTGAGGGTCATTTTCGATGTAATTTTCTGCGTAGATTTCATTTTATTTTTTCAACCCCAAAGGGTAAAACCCCGGGGCCCGGACCCGGGCCCCCCCCCCCCCATGAAGACCAACGTGGCCACTCGTCGACCCCCTTCCTCCTTCTAAAGAAGCCACGTGGTTTATGGAAGGGCCCCTAATAGAAAACTTATTTAAAATTTAAAAAAAAAATCTTTCACATAAATCTTTTCTTAACGATTTTTCACGTTCAAACATATACATTGGTGTGTTTCTTCTATTCGAACAGAACTAATTTTGTGGAAAACACATTTAAAAAAAGGAAGTGTCTACGCCTGCCGAAAAAATCCAGTCATTTGTACCGAAATTTCGGTACACGTAGCCACGGCTTTACAAAAATTTGTCACCATATAAAAAAAACGTCATTTCTTGCGATATTTAAAAAAATTCCAGCTAGATGAAAAATTATTTCATCTGAAATATGATTTTATATTATTATTTGTTATCAAAAAATATACAAACGTGAAAATGTGAACCAATTTTACCACATGATATTATGAAAATTTCTTCATTTCCTAGTAGTTAAATACGAAAATCTACTTTGATAAAAAAAGCGCCAAGCCGATTATTTTCATTTTCATCTTATCATGTTCGTGGGATGCCATATTATCATAAATATCATAAATTTAATCTTGGTTTAGCCCCGTGGAGCGCAGTTTTATACAACACAATGACCGTAGATACATGAATGTCAAATCATAAGCAGTTAAACATTTAACTAAAAATAGTTCAATTTTAGCATATCTCTAACAGCGTTATCGTTTGTCATGTAATATTTATATATATTTTGTTATTTTTTACAATATGATTATTAATATTGATTAATAAAGCCTTCAACCTCATGGACTGGGACCATCGTGAGTCTGAGAGAAAAGAGCCTAGTTCATTGCGTGAGTACCCAATTTCTAAAACATTTCATCAAAAATTAATAAGGGTAGAAATTCATCTGTCCAATTTAAAAATATTTCCGGGGTGTCTACATGACTTTTAAACGAAAAGTATTATATAAATTGTGATATCAGTTTTAAGGTATATCTATAGTACAGTCAAACTCGGAATTAACGTCGATTTTGGGGCTGTCCTTGGACCTGACCTACCCTAACTAAACCGGATTTAGCTACGTTTTCTCACGCCTTCGTGAACCCCGCACACACCGCGCAGCTCCTGACAAGCCTACCCGCGGCGCGGCGCCGATTCTCGGAAGCTGTCAACACACCCCGCGCACCACCTGACAAGCCTACCTGCGGTGCGGCGTCAATTCTCGGAATCCGTAAATTCGGGAACGTTGAATCCGAGTTCGACTTTAATTTTATAATTACAGGGGATTTTAATACTAACATAAATATTCGCTCCAACCAATCTCCAACTCTCACTCTGGAATGTCAAGCACATGGATTAACCTTATGGCTGTGGAAGATCTAACTAAAGTACAAAATTATTCTCAACACCTAGTTCTCTTCCTGTCCAACCCTGATCTTATTAAAATACGTAACGATTTTAATTCAAGTGTAAATCTCGCCCCGTGTTAAAAGAAAAATCAGAAACCTAAGTAATGTTGATGAGGATAGATTGTTCACTCTGCTCTCTGAATCTGATTGGAGAAGTGTATTTTCTGATAGAAATTTAAATTCAAAGGTAGAAAAACTCAATAATATATTAATTTCAACATTCGATGTAGTACCCCCTGTACATGATTTTCAGATAAGGAAAAAAACTTGTCCGTGGATATCGGAAGAGATTAAAAGTCCCAGAAGGGAGAGAGACAGAAACAATTCGCAAGCTAGGAGGACTAATGACCAGGTACGATGGAAGGAATTCCATGTCCTTAGGAATCTGGTTCAAACTAAGATAAGGGACTTTAAAACTAAATATAACTATGATGCAATTGTTAACAAGAATAAGGATGAAAATATCTGGAAGGTCCTTCGGTGGCTTGGAATTATTCCATCTCAGAGTCAAACCTTTGATCAGAACTACCTGGCATATGACTTTATGAAACGTTTCTTGATTGAGCCTTTACCAATTGATACTACTCTCTTATCCAGTGAATTACCTCCCTTTAATGATGCTAACTTTTACTTTTCTCATATTGGGGCAGAGTCTCTGCTTCCAGTAATTGCCAAGATAACCTCAGTGGCTTTCGGCGTTGATGGAATATCGATTAAAATGGTTAAACTTTCTCTCCGTGTGATACTTCCTGTTCTACTTCATATTTACAATTGTTCTTTACAGTTTGACATTTTTTCAAATATTTGGAAATAAGCATTGATTCGCCCTATTCCTAAGATCACTTATCCTCCAACTTAGGCATTAGCCAAGCCTCTTGAGAAAATAGTGGATAGTACCACCTCTACTAGGCTGCCAATTTAAAATGCAATATTTTTTTTCTCAAGGTCTTAGCCAATTAATTTGTACAGTTTGACAAAAAAAGGTCACGTATTTTTTTTTTTTTTGTATAAAATTTTCTTGAGCTCCCGCAAGACGTTTAAAGTTCTAGGTTCGCTAAATATTGTTTTAGCTTTAAAAGAAAAAACACGTGGTAATTTTTTTGTTTTAAGAAAAAATACTATAGGGTAAGACTTTGAAAATTTCAAAGCGGAAAAATTACTGATTGAAAACGTTTACAATATAATTTATATAACAACAATCAAAAAAGTAGTTCTATTACATGACTTTTTTACCACAACTTTCTAGCTATTATATGAGAGAAAATAGTTCTGAATAATAATAAATTGTTCAAACAACTATTTTTATTAACTTGCATTAATTATTATCTAACTAAGTGAAAAGTGGGCAAAAAGTTAAAAATTTCATAAAAAACCGCAGCTATCTGGCATTAATATAGATGAAAATAGTTACTAACAATGATAATTTTAAAAAAAATTATTTTTGCTCAACTCAAATAATTATAAGGTCACACCAAGTGAACAATAGACAAATAGTTAAAAATTTCAGGAAAAACCGCAACATTCTACCATTAAGAAAAGAGAATATTATTGACAATAATGATAAATTGTTTAAGCTGTGTAAATTGTTTAAATTGGCTAATTGACAATTGGACAAAAAAGTGGACTGATTATCAGCACAAAGTAGTATTTTATGTATTAGAGACAATTTGCATTGGAAAAAACGAAAAAAATCATAGTTAGCGCCAAAAATTCGCAAAACCCATTTTTTCATTTTTTTTTGTCTTTGGGACCCTATAAAACAGACTTATGGGGGTGATATTTGAAAATTAATATTTTATTCGTATTCTATAGCTGATTGTGAAGAGAAATATTAAGTTTCAACTCGATTCAGCTAATATTGAGGATTCTGAATAAAATTTACAAAAACGTCTTTTTTTCTTATGGGAAATACGTATTAAACTTCATGGAGCTTGCGCCACGAGTAAATATCTTTTTTTCGAACGAGAAAAATGGATTTATTTTTGTGTGGATTCTAAAAAATTTCTGGGGGTTATTCATGAAAATTCGAGAAAAAAATATTTCCAATGCATTTTTGGACCACCCTAAACACAACCTAAGATTGAGCACAATAGGCAGTGAGTTCAGTATTTTTATAATACCGCTTATTATTGCGGCAGCACATCTTTTGATAACTTGAAAATTTTGGCTTGTAGGGGAACGAATATTTATGAAGAATATGTTATTTATAAGGCTGTGAATAAATAATGGCTTTCCCTACGAGAAAAAGTCACCAAAGTAAAAAGTTTTATTTTGTACCAGAGATTAATAAGTATATCTTATAAAATTCGATGTTGTTAATCAGGCAGAGTTCTGTTTTCGATTTTTTAACATTTTTTTTGTTTGTAAATTTTCCTCATTTTCCATCGAAAATTGCAATTATTTAGCAACTTGAGTAAAAAATATCTGCCTCGAATGAGCATAAGCTTGAATAGATATGCAATTTAGTGCCTAAACAGGGTTATTTTAATTACATTACAATCAAATAGAGAAAGTCGCACTAAGAGATCTTATCGCTAAGGTACAGGACATCAGAACTAATCTACACATCTCAGAAGATCGAGAAATGGAGATTAAACAACAGGTTGATTTGGCGTGAAAAAATGACGGCAATGAACATCAGTTAGAGGAAGCCGCAAAACAAGCAGCGGCAATTGATGTTCTTCCTCAACCTGGTGATGATCCAGCACCACCATATCCTCCAGAGGTATATGGCCTAATACAATCAGAACCAGAAGCAGAGGTTCAAAAACTAAGAAGGCGATTAAAATGGACATACCATATGAACATATATGTAATGCGCTTTTATTTTTTGGCAGAGAAAATCGGGCAAAGTGTAAGAAGAGAACATCATCGAATCGTCTTACTTAAGTACCCAGAACTAGCCACAAGAATAAAAGAGCAGCATCTAGCAGATCAAAAACGCTCAATATCTGTAAGCAGATTGCTTTCGGCTTTTCAAATAACTGCCATCGAAATGGAATTGGAACAGCAGCTTCCTATTGATAAACTTCCCTTGGAAGATGTGGGCAACGAAGACCTGATTGAAGCTGAAGGCATAGGTGCTAGGGATAATGAGCATCAAGTACCGGATCCACTAGAACCACATCCGCACATTAATAACGACGATCTGAATAGCGACATCCCAGGAAAAGTACAGCACCTTGAAAGGCATTTTGGTCATGCTTTACTAGAGTTCAGACATGTAGAACCAACACAAAGGCATTCTCTGCCCAAGACGAACATCACAAATGACCTGCGTGCACTAATAGAACACCTTTACAGCAAGGTTTTACCTATGCATTTGAATGCAACAAAAACTGCGTTAGGGGTTCAAACTCTTGTATACTGTGCAGCTGTGGCAACCGTTAGAACGTTAAGCCGCAGAACTTGGCCTACAAATGCAGTCTTTGCTCCAGTAAGAAGAGAGATACACCATGGAAGATCAGCTTGGATATGGATGTCAGCAGAGTAAGGTGCGAATTGGGTCGAATGGCTCAATATAAAAAAGGAAATAGAACTAGAAAGCTGATACACCATGTTACTAAAATCATCCACCCTCGGTACATCGAGACATTAACACCAGCAATATTGGATGAGATTATAGACGCCCAACGGCAAAGACTTAATGTTCTTACTGCTAGACTGCGTTGTTACAAGAAAAGTAGTGCAAGAAGGCAACAAAATCGAACCTTTCAGGCAGATGAAAGAAGGTTCTATCGTGAACTGAGTGTGTGCCTTGAGACACTCTACAACACTGCACTGAACTACGACTTCACTTCGCGTATAATTCGTATGGTCAAAAATAACATGAGTGATACCATTCACGTACGACCGCCATAAAGGTTCGCACCGAACTCTTTCCTTCGTCATTGCGCTCTTGCGCGAGAGTGTAGCGCCGATTTCAGAAGGTTCACTCACCTCCTCTTGCGTCAGGCAGTTCCGCGTTTCTCCGATACATTAATAGAAGATTCCCGGATTTGCTCACAGAAGAACAATTTAACATACACGATATCGTATTTAATCCCACTGAAAAATCTGCAGGCGGCTGGGGTGCTTTTTTGGAGGGTTTTCTACCCTTATTATTTGATTTTTGTTTGTTTGATTCAAACCGGATATGGTCCCGTTTGAATACACTTTGATTAATGTAACCAAACACAAAAATGTGTTCGAATGCACTTACATTAATTTTAACAAAACTTACCATTATAATTTTTAAAAATTACTATTTTGTGAAAATCCACCTCTTTTGGACGCGCTCAACTCTTTTTGATGACAAAAGAAGATCTAATTTCAAAATATTTTTGGATAGAAAGTTCGATTGTTTTTTATAGAAAACTTGCCTTTTTGTCTTGGAACTTCAACAGTTTGGTAAAAAATTCAACAATTTAGTAGAGAGAATTTTCCTTCGTGATTGCGCGCGTGCGCAATTAATGCATTCTGTCAGAGTGCTCATTTGCTGCTTCCAGCGTTCAGTGCAGATGAAAGACCAACGTCATTCAGTTGTTAGTGTTTAATGTGAATGTTTCTTGCTTATTTGTTTTTAATATGGCCTCAAATTGTCCTATTTGAAAGATAAATTTTACGCATCATTACAATTTGAGACAGCATGTTAAAAGTTTACATCCTGGTAAGTAAAGTAACTTAATTCTCCAATTTACATAAATATATATATTGATGTGTATAAATTATTAAGTCATATGTAGGTTATGTTTACCAGTGTTTGACAGTAAAGCCTCACTTACTTTTACCTGAAACGTTGAAGTTTTTCGGTAATGGTAGTCGTAACGCGTTACTTGTTTCAAAAAGTAACGGTAACGTTAACGCGTTACAATAGTTGAGCACCTGTAATAGTGATATAAACAAACTATAAAGTTATATATAGGTTATGTATGCCAATGTTTGACCTGAAACGTTACATTTTTTTCCATTATCCATTCATATAGTTCAAGTATTTATTTTGAGTGGTGGACTTTTTGAAGAACTAGTTTTATTAGAAGATAAAGAAATTCTGTCAAAATGTTGTGATTTACAATTAATAATAGTGTAAAAAAACAGTTTTCAGGTTATTAATGTAAAATTATTTATTAATTTACACTACCGTCGGAAATCGTGCGCACGACTCTTGTGAGCGCTATTGAAAATCACTGCTGACTACGAACCACGATATTTTTGTGAAAGAAAGAGATAGGGCATTTTTTAAACAGTTGGGAAGCTTATGAAATTCTACATCCAGTGGTACACAACAAATATTGTTTTGACCTTCTGGAAATAATACAGCACGTGAGAAGTTTAAAAACAAAATTTAAGATTTTCTAAAATTTTCTACTTCAACTTTTAGCACGAGTGAGGGCAATTTTTTTTAAAATTTCAAAATTATACGACATCGAGCCTGAAATCTTATATTTAATTTAAGCCAAGAAAACTTCAAAAATCTTCATGAGTACCCGAGATATGATTAAAAATGTCCAATCGTATTTGAGCTCAATTGCTCACATTTGACACAATTACTGTACAATTGAGCCATATGATTGAACCTTTTTAATCATATTTCGGGTACACATGAAGATTTTTCAAGTTTTCTTGGCTTAAATTAAAGATAAGATTTCAGGCTCGGTGTCATATAATTTTGAGGTTTTTTAAAAAATTTCCCTCGGTCGTGCTAAAAGTTGAAGTTGAGGTGGAAAATTTTAGAAAATCTTAAATTTTGTTTTTAAACTTCTCACGTGCTGTATTATTTCCAGAAAGTCAACAAAAGATTTTTTGGGTACGACTGTTACATGCGTAAATTTGAAGACTTTAAAATAAATAAAAGTATAGGCAAACATGCATGGAACTAGTGTCCATGTATCCTAATTTTAAATTAAAATGATGTAGGTGCATATAAATATGGATGTATCCGAGTAGCGATGAAGTATCCTATAAAGGATAGAGTTAGAAATAGAAAGGAATAAGAGAGAGACGCATAAGCTGGATCGTACGCATGCCAGTTTACATTTGAAGTCCAGCTAAATAAGTATGCGCGGATGCATGCATATTCTCCATGCACCAGGTTAGGTCGACTATGTGGGGGAAAAATGGTTCCCTTTTTAGCGCTATCTGTGTCGTGCAGAGAAACTAAGTCAGCGTCCATGTGTTAGTGCACGTGTACATGTATACATTGCTCTTGTGTGCACCAGAATTTTCTTATTTTCAGGAAAAGAGAGCTAATAAATGCAAAATGAAGCAAATAAATAACGTGAAATCATAAATGATAGTTCATTTTAACTTCAATCGTTATTTAACATTTTTCACTTGCTTCATTTTGCATTTATTTGAAATAAATGCATGACACAAATGCATTTGGAAGCACTAAGAAACGCGGCTCTGGTCCTAAATTTTTATAATTATGAAAAAAGTTTTTTTTGTAAATAATTTTTTTTCTGCTTCTTTCATAATTATAAAATTTTAGGACCAGAGCTGCGTTCCTTAGTGGTTTTTATTTATTATCCCAAATTTTCAACTCGATGCGGCTATTCGTGGGAAAATAAGTTTACAAATAAAAAAAAGTGTCGGTAAGGTAGGAAGCCGGTCACGTTACCCACTCGTCACATGGCCTTACGCACATATGTCAAACTTTTTTCACATATCCTGCATGTGAATTGAAACATTTGTTTGAAGATGCATTTGCTTTGGGCTTGCCGGCAATTTATATAAATTATTAAAGTAAACAATTCTAGAAATTTCAATTAATGCATAAGTACAAAATAGAAGGAGATGCATGGTTGTTTCTTTTTTATAACTATTGAACATACTTTCCAGTACCCTGTGAATCACTATTATTTAAAAAATTTAATTTAATAATTTTTTTATTAATTAAATACAAAGTTTTAATTTATTAAAAAAATATATTACAAAAAAAATTATAATTCGTTAGCAACTGGTAAGAATATCACATTCCGGCTATTTAAACAAGTTTTAAAAATTTATTTCAACTTCATTCTATTTATTTTAAAACCTATTCTTTCTTCTAATAGTTGAAACAAAAAATTTCCCCTACTTCGAAATGAAACTTTTTTGTTCCATACATAATTTGCTACAACCTACACGGTAAAAATTTGTTCTGGAGTAATTACATAATTTGGTCCCAAGTGGCGGTACGAGAAAAATCTCTAAAATGATTTGAAATATACAGCTATAGCGGTGCGGCGCAACACACAGTTGCGATATGTTAGTAGTAGAGTTAAGTCAGTATTTTAACTGACATATTATGCATAAATTATCTGCAGAACAGTAGTGACAGAAAAATAACACTTTCTGTGCAAATTCTCATATTGAATTTTATTCCGTACACTTTCTTGGAGAATTTATGTTTAATAACAAACTTCTTAAAATTAAAAAAAAATGTTGATCTCCAAGAACTAAAAGAACATTGTTAACACTTAATAGTAAAAGAGAAGTAGTATACAGATATTCGAAGATATAACAACAAGCATTAAGTATTTCTTTGGTTTTTGTCCTTGACTGCATTTTTCCAATATACTTTAAATAATTTCATCAGAGGAGTTCTGTTCAGCAGTGTTTGCTATATAGACTATTGAGAAAGTACAACTCAAAACTAACAATCGCGAAAAACAAGTTCTACAAATATCACTATGAGCAGCAAAAGAAAAAATTCGACATATATACATATATAATATTTTTAGTTTTAAAACATACATTCTCAAGAATCGACACAGTAGATAAAACCCAACTAAAAAGATAAAACTTACTTGGAAGATATTTTGGTTTTCAGCGGGAATTATGAAACTCCCGAGTAGAAATATTCTGGCGCTGGCCCGGCCCAGACCAGATCGTCTGTTTTCCAGCCTTGACGCTGACCTGGTCTGGCCTGGGGCTAACAAGATAAAAAAAAAGTTAAACTTTTGGCCAGCTGACTGTATAATGGTCAGCTACTAGTTATTGGCTAGTGAGCCACTAGTTAATGACTAATTAGCCACTACTTAGAGGCTGTTCAGCCACTACCTGGACTCCCTTTATTTTTTTAATGACTTGGAAAAAATAATTTTTCACTATAAGCGTAATTAGCTAATCACTTCCAAACCTGGACCAGGCCAAACTGTGAAGGTGATAAAAAAAGTATCAATTTGATAGTGTGAATTTCCTATTTTCTATCATTTTAGACATTCTGTACCTTTTTCGAAATAGGTTAAAAAAAAGGTTTGCTAATCGAACTTAGAACTTTTTTTCTTGGATAGCTAACCAGCGCCAGTCCTGGGCCAGATCAGACTTTCCAGACCGATCAATCTTAGCATTTTTGTTCTTGGCTAGCTGATCAGCGCCAAACCTGCATCAGACAGAATGTAAATGTGACAAGAAAAAAATTCTGGTTTTGATAGTGTGAATTTGTTATTTTCTATTATTTTAGACACCTTGTAACTTTTTCTAAATATGCCGAGGAAAATTTTCTGATCGAACTCAAAACTTTTTTTGTTCTGGGATAGCTGATCAGTGCCAGTCCTGGGACAAACCAGACTTTCCAGGCCGAACTTAGAACTTTTATTGTTCTTGCAGCGCCAATCCTGGGCCAGCCGAGACTTTTCAGACTCGACGGCCTAGAAAAAGTCTAACCTGGGCAATACTAGCACCAGACCTGGGCCAGATCGGATCTTTTAGGCCAGACACTCTAGATAAATCCAGACCCGGGCCAGACCTGACACCAGACTGCCATGAAAATTTTCCACACGGGCTACGAGGGGCTACACACTAAGAAATCTGATATTTCCGCGCTGGAAGTCTTAAGAGAACTCTTTGAACAACTCTTGGAACACTTAGAAATCTTGGCAATCTTTCGCCAGGTGCGGAGCATTCACACTAAGAAGCATTCACATATTCACACCAAGCCGTTTCCCTTTCGGGGTAGGCGTGAATTGCTCGGTTGGAAAGTAGTAGTGTGTGGATGGGTATATAGGTATAGCTAAAGTACGGCTACCTAGCCATACTCAACCCTCTACTTAAATAATGAAAAACAAAACATTTTTTACGAAAACAATATACTGGATGACGATTCCGTCAATTTATAATTGATATTTCTTCCAAATTGATAACATGTCCAACGTGCACCATTTTGTTGTCCTTTCTGAACATGTCTACTCTAACAATTTATGCAGATACCGATTCCCAGTTCTTCGAAATAATTTCAAAATAAATTAAAAACCCTTCGCATCGCATGTATTAGGGGTAAAGTGACCCCGTTGTGCCTCCATATTGCCTGTCACGTGACGCTGTGACGTCATCATTTCAGATCCCAATTGTCGCGGAATGACTGCTTTGTCATAATTGTTTGACTCTTTTACTTTAACAATAAAATACCGAATTGTTTTCTCACGTATAAATTCAAATTTCCGTTGTGATTGTAAGAACCACCCCTGTGATACCTATCCCATGCTATCCTTACGTTCTCCATTTCAGGTTTCTTTTAGCTTTTAATAAAATTATATGTTCCGTTTCTTTTCTTTAAAATCTTTTTTTTTTAATCAAAAATTGCCGGGCCGTAATATCGCTATATTAATTAACCTTGTGTAATAATCGGCCTGGCTGGCGCCCATACTACCATATATAAGATATGCGTATGCCCATGCATATAGGTATATAAATACGTATATGCATGTGTATACCCTCCGAGGGAAAATCGCCATTCGTTTGGGGGCTATAAACCACCCATCGCAATTCATAGTTGATAGCTTTATACAAGATGATCCGGTTCTATCCATTCTATATGTACGTGATTGCCAATTTGAGGATTTATGGGTAAGGAATTGAAAATTACAAATTTAGATGAGTTTAGCACAGTAATTGACACAAAAGACAGTTGTCGATATTCCGGAAGAAAAATTTGGATTTTTGGACTTTGAAATATTCCAAAAATATCTCATCCACGAGGGTATTGCAGTTATTACCTTTGACTTGGAAACCTTTGACTGTGGTGAGGAACCAGCCTTTTTGAATGGTACTGCACGCTTCACTGAAAGAGGTGAGGTTCCCGTACATATTATACATCTTTTGTAAAACATTGATAGGAATCATTCATACTATTTTAAACTTAAAAGGGGCTGCATCTACTCGAGCTTACGCTTAGTAAATATAACGATTAGAAAATATAAAAAAAGATAAAAATCACAAATTTGGGTTCAGTTTTTGTAGGATATGTAAGTGTGATCGCCAATACAATCAATAAGAATACTTTATGATGCCCATACGCCCATGACTTTAAAATGCAGCAGGAAAAAACACTCGCAAAGGATGATAGTGTAAATGAGCATGAGGTAAAC
Source organism: Andricus grossulariae (assembly GCA_011634705.1). Lineage (NCBI taxonomy): Eukaryota > Metazoa > Arthropoda > Insecta > Hymenoptera > Cynipidae > Andricus > Andricus grossulariae. The sequence goes on along the minus strand of JAABKJ010075445.1, from coordinate 83,652,634 downwards.
CTTTGCATAGCCCAGCAGATATGCACCTGGTGCATTCATTAGCAGGATATTAAAAATCCCTGTGAACACCGTAGTTTGATACGCGAATTTGTGTTTGCTAGTGAAAATTCCATACAAGATTTTGTCGATTTTATACTCCGTCCTACTGTAAATTTTAATAAGATTATTTGCATAGAACATAATTTTAAAAGAGTTTGATGCTCATAGTTAACTTTAAAATACTTTACAAAACACACGACTAACGAAAAAATATATTCGTATCTCATACTCAGTGATACCAAAATTATTGCAATGCGTGTCAAACATGCACTGTACATAGATAGTTTGAATTATTTCCAAGCCCCTCTTAGCGCTTTACTACCTTCGTTTGGGCTAGAGGGTATATGTGTAAAAAGAAACTTCCCCACATTTGTTCAATACTCCGGAAAATAACAATTACTATGGTCCGCTTCCATCAATTAACTTTCATTTTCAGGACACACTGACGAAAAAGGCTCAAAAACAATTTTTAAAATTGTACGAGGAGAAAAATGGTGATCCAGATTACTAATTTAATTTTTAGCATGAGATGGTATCTTATTGTATAAAACGATGTAGATATTATACGTTATGCGTGTATTGAATCTCGTAAGACATTTCTTGAATGTGGAAACGTTTGCCCTTTCACAGAGTCCCCCACAATTGAATCGGCTAGCAATTTATTTTTTCGAAGGAATTTTTTTCGAGATCAGACAATAGGGATTATACCAATAGGTGCCTAGAGGTACGGCGATAATCAATCTAGACTTGCCATCCAAATATTTTTATTTATGGAAGAAGAGCACACAGTGGAGAAGGAGGAAGACACGGCGGTGGAAGGTGTGGCGGTAGCGAGGTTAGCGGTGGAGGTGGAAAAGGAGATAATGGATGCATTGGATACACTGGATGTGGAGGAACAGAATTTGCAAACAAGACAGGATGCAAATATTAACGTAGTAACGCACCCAATCCCTGATATGAACGAGTGTCCAATCAAATGGATTGAAAACGTTTTTAACCCTTTAAAGGCCGAGTTTTTTCTGAGGGTTCGGTAAAATCGATACATGGTGAATCTGAGCTCATGAGTACCCAGTGTGAGAAAAAAAATTATTCCAGAATTTTCCCACACTCAGAAACTACCCCCACATCGAAAAACCACCCTAATCGCTTGAAAATATTTTAATTTCATTTCCCATCGTTTAATTCTGGCAGAAATTGAGAAATAGTCATTCCAGAACATTGTCAACAAATGGGATCGGGTTGATTGGATCCGAAATGGTGACCAACGAATTGTGCCTGAAAGATATTTGGGCTTGCTCTTGACGCAAGTAAGGCCTTCCGATGATTCCATCAGGGGATATTGGGAAGTCATTCTTCATGATGTGGAATTCGACTGGGGTACCGAATAGGGTGATCCTAGTTGTTCCAATCGTCACGACAGGTTCTGGATGTATCCCAGTCAGGAGGACGGCCTTGTCCGGCTCGTATTTCAATTTGAGGAGCAGAGTTTAAATTTTTATCAATTTCACATTGGATCCGGGATCTACCAGGAAGCTGCATGTTGAGCGTCTTAATTCTGGTACTGTCAGAGAGACAACCGGGGAGCTTTCTATTTCGGTTGCTGCTCGTAGGACCCGATAGTGTGTTCCAGGAAGCGGACATGTTTTTGGGGGCGCTGGGGAGTGGACTGACTTCCTGCTGCGTCCGAGCGAGGAGTCTGTTGCAAGTTTAAATTTCCCGACGGTCCTGGCGAGGTTGACCTTGGAGGCGTCCTACTATCCATTGATTTTCCATACCTCTGCCATGGAGAGTTGGCTTGGATTCCATTGTCTGGCGGAAATCCATGTGGAAATGATGGGGCATAAAAATGCGGAGGATAATGATGAGGGAAGGAAATGTTAGGAGGGAAGGGAGGAGGATAGGGATAAGGGTATTCAATTGGGTAAGGAGCGTAGGAGGCCGGGTATTTTGTAGGAGCGGGATGTGGATAATTTATCGCATCCTTATCTACGCTTGAGCCATTTCTTGTCGAATCTTGCGTCTCCCCTTTGTCCTTCCTCTCCAGTTGCCTGGAGTAGGGGCTAGGTGAACGCGGTCGATCATGGGCCTCTTTCCTTGGTCGGGAGATCGAATAGGCAGAGAGGTGATTCTTGGCTCTCTCAAGTTGCCTTTGACTTTCTTCGATATGTAGGGCATGATCTAGGGCCTCACAGAGGTCCTTGGGGTTCCTGGTAACCACGAAGGTAGACATTTCGTCTGGGAGCTCCTTTATGAACGCGTCCAGCGCAACGTCTGTTACAGGCCCATTATTATGGTGCTCTCCCTTGCTTCACCCGTGGCTCCCAAGTTGTAAACCTTTGTGTACTTTTCCTCGACGGCATGTCGAGCACCGCTTAGGAGGCCTTGGACTTTGTCGTAGTAGTCCCTTACCGTTTCATTCTGGCGCATGCGGAGGTTCACGATATTTTCGAAATACCATTGGTATTTTTTTGTAGGGCCAAACTGTTTCTTCAGGTGGGCAATTAATTCGTTCACCCTGTTGAAGCGCTTATCCCTAACGCTGTCGCGGGCGATTCCCTTGAGCTTGCTGAGGACGATCTTAATGAACCCAGGTTCATTTGCCTAGGTGACGTATACGTATTCCTGGAGAATTCTCCGTTATCGTTATTGTCGGTATGAGACATTTCTGATTGTGATGGTTCTCGGCAGGGGTTGTTCAACGGGCGCGAGCTTCGCTTTCTAAAATCTCCACTAATCAATCAACGTGATTTATTCGCTAACAATTGGACGGAACTTAGTCCGATTGATGATGATAACTGTAAATCGAAGGAAGAGTTTGTTCAGTGACGGTAAGGGAGGGGGGTCCAATTTGACAATTATCTCGATATCCCACCGTCGTTGATTCAATACATAGGAAATCCATGCAGTGCGGGCAGATGCTCGATCACTTATACTCCCGCGATTCCTACTATCTGGTTTAGCTCGCTCGATTCTGGGTTGGAAATTACATAAAAATGGAAATTTGCTTCCCTAATTTCTAACCCTAGCTTTCCCACCACTCGTAGTGTCCTATTTTCTACTGTTACTTCGTATTCGAGGATGGATATATAGGGGGTGTTGAGGCTCCTTAGGTCTACAAAGTTGTTATTGGTGTTTCAGTTGAAGACTAATTCAGCGAACCCTCCTTGAAAATCCTCACCATATATTTCGACTGAAGTGGGCAGTTGTCCTGCGGCAGAGGGCACGAATTCGGTCACAAAGAGCGGAATTTAATCATTCGTTTCCCTTCTTCGCGAAAGAAGAACAAAGAAAAAGGTGACGTAAGTTCACCACACCAGAATTTTTTTTTTTTCTTCATTATTATTACCATCAAAGTCAGTCGGCCAAATATAACCGTAATTAGGACAATCATTGACTAGCGACTCAGTGGATAGCTATCCAAGGAGAGGACTATAATAGGCCACACCGGAATTTTATTTTATTTTTACTTCCCAGGCCTGCGTGGTATCCTCAATCCAGGATTTCAATCTCTGGCTCAACGATGACCGTATCGTCATCAGAGATGTCGCCGCTTATGGGTTCTGCGGGGGGAGCGACTTCGCGTTCTGGGTGCTCGACTGCGTGATTGCGATGGTTCTCTTCTAAGAAGACACGTCTTCTTTGTTGGAGGGCTTCTTCCAGTTCTAGATCGATTGTCACGATTGGCCTAGCTTGGTTCGCACTTGCAACCGCAGATGCCGGATTTATCGGTCAGATCGTCAGCTGAGCTACGCTCCAGATCCCCTTACGGTGATTATCCGTGAAGGGAATAGTGGTGCGCCTGAATCTCGACGTGGCAACAGAGCCTGTGTCATTTTTTAGATGACAGTTGCTCCCAGTGGGACCCTGCGGTGGTTGTTAACCTTTAGTTTTTAATTATATATAGGGCATTCTTTCTCAAGCGTACCCACCCTGAAAAATGACTTTCTCTGATCAAACTCAAACTTGGGTAAATTGTAGTCCTACCAGGTAGTAATTTAGAAGAGAAAAAAGATTTTCAATCAGATAAAAAATTGTCCGAGGTGAAGAAGGGGGAATTTTCGGATTTTGTGCTGGTAGTCCCTATTTCGAATGTACTAAACTGCTTTCGTATGAATTAAACACAATTTTGTCTTATATGTTTTTGATAGATTTTTTTACGATGTATCGAATGGTTATAACCATTTGTTTCCATTTTCTTGGTCTCAAAATAAAGATAAAGATTTTTTCATTCGAAGCCTTGAAGCACAAAATGCCTTTTTTGTTTGTTTTCCAGAAATTAAATAAAGAGTAATGCGATCCATCGAACCGTCGCTCGAGACCGCTGGGACGCTCGCTAGGTCGGCGGAACTTCTTTGGACTAATTTATTGTGTCAATTATAAATATTTGTTGTTTACAGAACTGCTCTCTGCATTCTACAGTGTTAAGACTGTCATTATAGTATTTTAATGCCTACATTACAGTCACAGTAGGAATGTAATACTAGGTAGTAAATTTAAGTGTATTTTTCAAAAATAATCTATTGTAAGTGGGAAAATTATTATGATGTGTATTTATCTATTGCCTTAAATGTATTTAAACGTTATTTAAAAGCTTATTTCTTTGCTCCTTTCTTTCTTATAATTTCCAACTTCTTATCTTTTCTCTTTACTTTGACAGATGGCTTTTTTTATTTTTTCATTGCCTTTGATTCCTTCAAAGACTTCTTTTCTTTTTTTTATGGAAAAAATCGCACTCTGTTGCTGCTGAAAATTTCTTTAACTGCAATTGCCGATCTTGGTAAGGAATAAACACATGATACTGCAACGTACATGGTATCGTTGCTGCACTGTCACTCTTTTGCGCCCACTAAAATAACGCTTCGGCAGTCAGTATATGATGTTTCGCACAAGATTGCAGGCTGGCCCGAGCAGCTCCTCTTTTTATATTTGCTCCTATGCTATCGCAAGCAAGATCCTTTAACATGGGCCATAGTATGAAAATGCCATTCTGCTGAGACACCTAAATCTTTTTCGTAAGCTTGAAGATTGGCTAAACATTTTTTATTTTGAAAATGTTACTCTGCACCGTCTGTGAAATAGTAAACCTTTTTCGGCTATGATTAACTCTAACATAATCTAGAATGATTTTTTGGTATTCATAAACGGTAACCGTGTCATGAGACAAGTCATCTAAAATTATAACCATGCTTTTGTGCTTTAATTTTTCATTTTCGCGATTGTAAATAACTATTGTAAAGATAGTAGCATGGCCATTATTCCAGTGAAACGCTTGCGCTCCATTTTGAATGACGAATGCATAGTTTTCAGCAAAATAAAATGACTTCCAAAGCGTTATTTGAGTGGACGCAAAAGTGTTGTAAAGAAACGCTGGCTTTTTTGGTAGCAAATAAACTCATGCTGCAACCTCAGAAACACTAAAACCAAGATTTGACACTACAGCAACAATACAAGCTACCTTGCAGTATCATGCATTTATTCCTCACCAAGATCGGCAATTGCAGTTAAAGAAACATTGAGCTGCAACAGGGTGCGGTTTTTTCCATAAAAAAAGAGAAAAGAAATCTTCGAAGGGATCAAAGGCAACGAATAGACCAAAATAGCCATCTGTCAAAGTGAATAGAAAAGTTAAAAAGTTGAGAATTAGAAAAAAGAAGCAGAGAAATAAGCTTCAAAATAACTTTTAAATACATTTGAGGCAATAGATGAATACACATGATAACAATTTTCCCACTTACAATAGATTATGTTTGAAAAATACATTTAAATTTACTTCCTTAGTATTACGTTCCTACAGTGACTGTAATGCAGGCATTAAAATACTATAATGACAGTCTCAACTCTGTAAAATGCAGAGAGCAGTTCTATTGTTACGTCTTAAGAGACACAACTTACCTTATATTTTATTAATATTAAAAGATGGTTCCTCGTTTTAGATTCTAATTAAAAGCTAGAAAACTGGGATGAGGATAACTACCGACTACTTTCTTCATCAAAACCTCGGATCAAATCTTTTTGTTCAACTTTAGTCCACCTTAAACAGGGATGACTACTTAATTAAACAAACAAAGAAGAAAGTTAAGAAACTGTAAAATAATTACTTACAAATGGGTTGGGGTGTCGACTCTTGTACACCCTCTCTTTTGTTGAGACGAGGGTGCCTCGCCTTTCAAACCTCAGGACTCTGTATGGGGGCCCGTAGGAGGTGAGCGGTGAATATCGTTGGTCGGTTGGCTGGGATGACGAGGTCAATAGGTTTGTTCCTCGTTGTCCTTTCGTGGCAGGTGCTTCTTTATATTGGAATCAAAATTCCCGCACAGAAGTTAAAATATGAAGACCGAAGGAACCGATGCTACTGGGTTGACTGGCCGAGTACTTTGGACCGGAGTTTAGGGTTTCGATGGTTGTCGTACTGGGTGTTGTTCTAGACCTTCTAGAACTGTAAATACAGGAATTTAAAATCAATGAGTTGAATTTTTAACATGAAAATATAAATTTACAATCAATATATGAAATATTTTTAATTTTAATTTTTAAAAAACTGAATTTTCGACCAAAAAATTACGAACAAATTTTCAACCAAAAAGATAAATTTTCAATCAAGTGTCTTTAACTTCTACCCAAAAAAACGTAACTTCTACAAAATATATGAAATTTCAACTAAAGAACACAAATCTTCACCAAAAAATGAATAAAATTTGCAGGTGAAACCCTAAATAAAAAAAAATTAACTTTCCACAAAATAGTTGAATTCTTAACTGAAGAGATGAATTTTCAACTAAAATCATTTATCTGCAACCATAAAAATAAATTTTCAACGAAAATTAATTTTCTACAAAAATATTTGAATTTTAAACTAAAGAGAGGGAATTTCAGTTAAAAAAAAAAAAACAGGTAAAAATATTATAGTAAAATGTTTGAGATCCAATACTTACCAATACTTCTTTTTCATAAGGGTAGAAAATACGAATTTCAAAGAAAAATAAAATAGATAAATTTATAGTTAAAAAATAAATAAAATTTCAACCAAAAAACGTAATGTTTTATTAAAATAGTTAAATTTTCAACTAAAATCAAGATTCTTCAACCAGAAAAATTAATTTTTAACAAAGTGATAAAACTTTCAGAAAAGCAGTTGAATTTTCAACCAAAATTATTTATTTTCCGACAAAAAAGACCAATTTCCAACAAAATACATTAATTTGTAACTAAAAAAGATAAATTTATTAAAAAAATGAAATATTTTTAATTTTTGGTTACAAAAATTATTTATTGACAAAAAAAATTTTTCAATTAAAAAGAATAATCTTCAAGAGAAAATCCTAATTTCGTACTAGAAAAAAAACAAAATTTAAATACATGAATGTCAAGAATTCCTATTTTTTGGACAAATTCGACAATTTCTGATTTAAAATGAAAATATTTTTTGTTTGAAATATTACCTATCACATTTTTCGTTGATAATTAATTTCTTTCAGATAAAAAATAATTTCTGTGTCACACATTCAACAATTTTGTTAAAAAAAAACCTACTTTTTGGTTAAAAACTCAACTGATTTGTTGAAAATTCATGTTTTTTGTTGAGAATTCAATTTTTTTTCAATTTGTCTTCTTGAGATAAATTTAGCGATTTTTTATTTAATTTTTTCTGTATAAAATTCAGCGATTTTGTTAAAAACAATTTTTTTGGATTAATCTTCATCATTTGGATAAAAAATTCTTTCCTTCAGTTGGAAATTCAAATAATTAGATAAAAAATCGTTATAGATTAACCAATAAGAATGAAATATTAAAATTTGCCGTTAAAAAATTTATTTTTAACCAGAAAACTGATTTTCGACCAAATAGTTAAATTTCGAACGAAAGAGATAAATTTGTGACTAAAATTAAAAATTTTCAAATAGAAAATGAATTTTTATAATAAGTAATTTAACTTTCCACAAAGTAGTTGAATTTTCAGCTGAAATCAATAATTTTCCACCAAAGAAAACTAATTTTTAATAAATTAATAAAATTGTTATCTAAAAAATATACATTTACAATCGAAAATGGCATAGTTTCAGTTGTCCCTTAAATAAACTAATTTTCGACTAGAAAAGACAGATTTTCACCAAAAATGGAAAAACTTTTTAGTTAACAAAATTAATTTTTGACCAAAAATACGAATTTTGAACAAAATAGCTTTAATAAAATAGCTACAAAGTAGTTTAAGTTTCAACCAAGTATTTGTTTTTTTCACAGGGATTATTTATTTTCAAAAAAAAATAGACAAATTTTTAATAATATACATGAATTTTTATCTAAAAAATATAAAACTACAATAGAAGATGAAATATTTTTTATTTTCAGTTAAAAAAATGAGTTTCTAACAAAAAATACTAATTTTCAAAAAAAAAGATGAATCTTCAAAAACGAATTTTAATTTGCCTACTTGAAAATAAGAGATTGCAATAAAATACATAAATCATAAAAATTCTTATTTTTTGGTTAAATTTGACAATTTCTAATTTAAAATGAAAATATATATTTTTTTTATTAGGTATAATATTTTTTATTATTAATTCATTTCATTTCGTTCAAATTAATTGCTGTGTTCAAAATTTATCGTTTTTATTTAAAAATTCATCATTTCGCTTGAAAATTCTACTGTTTTGTTAAAAATTCGTCTTCTTGAAATAAATTCAACCATTTTTTTATTTAGAAAATTTAACAATCTTGTTAAAAAGTAATTTTTGTTCAACCTTCATCATTTTAGTTGACAATTAATTTCTTTAGTTGAAAATGTATCTATTTAGTTGAAAAATCGTTATTTTTTGTTCAAACATTAATTTTTTACTGAAAAATAAACTATTTTGTTAAAAATTTGTTCTTTTTTGGTTGAAAATTTATTTTTGATCTGAAAATTTACATATTTAATTTTTGGTAAAAAATTTATTTTTTGTTTAGTTCAAAATTCAGTTATTTGGTTAAAAATTGATATTTCTTAACTTAATTATCTTTTTTTGATTTTCGTTTGAAACTTATGTACTTTTTGGAAAAAAAAGGTCTTTTTCGATCGGTACTCCATTAGAACGTTCATACAAATATTTTAAGCAAAAAAAAATACTTTATATATTTTGTTCCAGCAGAAATGCTAATTTGATTGGACTATGCTGACTTCACCTTTCACGTTTGGTCTTGAATTTTCAACCAAGAAAGATGAATTTTAACATAAAAAGATAACCTTTTAACAAAATAATTAAATTTTCACCTAAAAGTAGAATTTTCAAACAGAAGAGTTTGGCCAAAGTTTGTCGAAATTAAAGGTTTTGTAACATGTGACATTTCTCTGATAAAAAAAAATGAAATTTATATCCGTGTCTATACATTAAAGACCAATATTATGGACACCAAAAATTAGTAGTTGAATTTTCAACGCGAAAAATTGAATTTTCGATAAAAAGTTCACTTTCAGCCAAGAGAGATGAATGCTCAACCAAGAAAGATGACTTTTCTACCAAAAATAAGGAATTGTCAACACAAAATGACGAATTTTCAACAAAACTGTTGAATTTTCGACCAAAAAGATGATTTAAACAAAAAAGTTCAACTTTCAACAAAATAATTAAACTTTTAACAAAATAGTTCAATTTTTACAAATAGATACATTTTTAGACTACAAGGATGAATTTTCAACCAAATAATTGAATTTTCAATTCAAATATATAAGTTTTAAACCAAAACTGGAACAGTTACATTTAAAGTTTAAAAAACTAATTTTCAACAACAGCAAAAAAACTAATTACTAACCTGTTAAATTAAAACAAAAAAGATTAATTTTTATTGAAATAGTTGAATTCTCAACCGAATAGATAAATTTTCAACAGACAAGATTAATTTTTACCCAAATAAACTAATTTTCAACAAAATAGTTAAGTTTTCAAGCTAAGAAGTCGAATGTTTTAGAAAACAGTTGACCACCAAATCGGAAAAGAAAATTTTTTAACAAAGTTAACTTTCAATCAAGAAAGATGAGTTTTCAACGAAATAATTCAATTTTCTACTAGGGCAGATAGATTTTCAAACAAAAATGAATTCGTCGAATTTTCAGTTTAAAAACCTAATTTTTAACAACAAAAAAAACTAATTTTCAACCAGTTGAATTTAACTAAAAATATGAATTTTTAACAAAATAGTTTAATCCTCAACCAAAATGATGAATTTTGAAAAAACAAGATTATTTTCCCACCCAAATAGACCGATTTTCAACAACAACAAAAAACATGAATTTTTCTACCAAATAGTTGAATTTCCAACTTGTAAAGAAAACATTTTCAACCAAAAGTATGAATTTAACAAAAAAGTTAATTTTAAGTAAAAAAGGTAAACTTCTACCAATCAGTTAAATTTTCAACTAAAATTATGAATCTTCAACCTAGAACAATTTTTTTTACAAAGCATATTGTTCAACTTTAAACAAAAAAGATTCATTTTTACCCAAATAGACTAATTTTTAACAAAATAGTTAGGTTTTCAAGCTAAAGAGATGAATATTTTCACTAAAACAGATAAATTTTGAACAAAAAATACAATCGTTAAATTTTCAGTTACAAAGAATGAATTTTTAATAAAAAAAGCAGAATTTTCAACCAGTTGAATTCAACTACAAAATACAAAATGTTAACAAAATAGTTGAATCCTAAACCAAACTGATTAACTTTCAGCAAACATTTTTAACCAAAAATATAAATTTTCAACAAAAAAGTTAATTTTAATCCTAATAGTTTAATTTTCTACCAAATCGTTGAATCTTCAAGCCCAAAAGACGAACTTTCTACAAAACAGATGAACTTTCAATCAAAAAATATGAATTTCCAAAAAAAAAGGTTAATTCGCGACCAATCAGTTGAATTTTCATTAAAATGATGAATCTTCAGTAGATTTTTTTTTACAAAGAATGTAGTTCAACTTTAAAAGAAGTAGTTAATTTTTCAACCAAAAAAATTAATTCAAACAAAAACTGGGGATTTTCAACAAATCACATGAATTTTCAACCAGAAAATATCAATTTTGAATACAAAATATCAATTTTTAACAAGAAATTGGATAGTTGCATTTTCAGTAAACAAAATTAATTCTTAACCAAAAGAAATCAAATTTTTAGCAAAATAGTTAAATTTTCAACCAAAGAGAAGCACTTTTGACTAAAATAATGATTGTTAAAAAAAATATATTGTTTAAGAAAAGAGTTGAACGTCCAACCAAAGAGTTCAATTTTCAACCGAAAATCGGATTTTTGAACCAAGAAGATTAATTTTCTAAAAAAGAAATAAATTTTCAAAAAAATACATGGATTTTCTACCAAATAATTGAATTTTAAACTTATAAGGATAAATTTTGAAACAAAAAAGTAATAGTTAATTGTTCAGATAAAAAAATAATTTTTGACAAAAAAAAAACAATTTCCAACAAAATCGTAAAATTTTTAATTAAATAGTATAATTTTCTATTGAAATAATTGGATTTTCAACAAAGAAAGTCTATGTTCAACCAAAAAGTTTAATTTTCTACAAATCGTGGAATTTTCAAGCCTAACAGTTGAATTTTCAACCCAAAAATATCAATTTTCAACAAAAAAGTTACTTTACGACCAAATAGTGGAATTTTCAACTAAAATGAACAATCTTTAAGTTTCAAGTGATTAAAAAAATATTCCGAGAATTTAAAATATTTAAGGGTATTTAAAAAAAATTCCAAGGTATTTTTAATTGATTTCAAAAATTTCAAAGGATTTTAATATTTTTCGTTATTTCTAAAGATTCAAAGGCATTTTTAATTGGATTCAGTAATTTCAAAGAATCTAACAATTTTAGGGGTATTTAAAATATTCCAAAGAATTTTCAATTGATTTAAATAATTTGAAAGAATTTTAGAAGAATTTGAAAGATTTTAGTGCATTTTAAATATTTTCATTAGCTTTTAAAAGTTTCAAGGGATTTAAAAATATATTTCAAGGATTAGAAATATTTCAAGGTATTTTAAAAGATTCCAAGGAATTTTTAATTGATTTCAATAATCTCAAGGGATTTCAAAGGATTTTAAATATTTTTAGGTATTTCAAAATATTCCAAGGCATTTTCAATTGATTTTAGTAATTTCGAAGAAGTTTAAATAGATGTAAATGATTTGAAGGAATTTTGAAACAATTTGAAATATTTTACAGTATTTTAAAAATTTTCAACGAATTTTCAATAACTTTTAAAGGTTCGAAGGGATTTAAAAAAATATTCCGGGGATTTGAAATATTTAAGGGTATTTTAAAAGATTCCAAGGAATTGTTACTTGACTTTAATGGTTTTAAAGGATTTGTAATATTTCTGGGTATTTTGAAAGATTCCAATGCATTTTCAAGGGATTTCAAAATATTTCAAAGGATCTGAAATATTTCAGGGAATTTTAAAAGATTCCAAGAATTTTTAATTGATTTCAATAATTTGAAGAGATTTCAAAGGATTTTTAATATTTCAGGATATTTCAAAAGATTCCTAGGCATTTTTAATTGATTTCAGTAATGATAAAGAATGTTAAATAGTTCAGGCATATTAAAAATATTCCAAAAAATTTGCAATAGTTTTAAATAATTTGAAGAAACTTTCAAAAAAATTTGAAAGATTTCAGGGTATTTTGGTAAATATTTAAAGAATTTTCAATAGCTTTTAAAAGTTTCAATGGATTAAAAAAAATATTCCAAGCCATTTGAAATATTTAAAGGGTATTTAAAAAAAAATTCCAAGGTATTTTTAATTGATTGTAATGATTTGAAGGAATTTCAACTTATTTACAATATTTCAGGGCATTTATAAAGTTTCCAATGCATTTTCTAGGGATTGCAAAAGATTTCAAAGGATCTGTAATATTTTAGAGAACTTAAAAAAATTCCAAGGAATTTTTAATTGATTTCAATAGTTTAAAGGGATTTCAAAGGATTTTTAATATTTTAGGGTATTTTAAAAGATTCCATAAAATTTTCAATAGATTTAAATAATTTGAAGGAATTTTAAAAGAATTTGAAAGATTTTAGGGTATTTTTTTTAATTTGAAGGAATTTTCAAGAGCTTTCAAAAGTTTAATGGGATTTTAACATATTTCCAATAATTGGAAATATTTAAGGGCATTTTGAAAAATTCCACGGAATTTTTACGGGCTTTAGAAAACTGCAAGAAATTTAAAAATATTGTAAATTATTTGACATATTTTAAGGAATTTAAAAAGGTTACAGGGAATTTTCAATTGATTTCAGTAATTTAATGGAATTTCAAAGTATTTAAAATTTTTACTAATTTTTCTTGAATTCTTTTAAATTCTTTCGAATTCTCTTGAATTTTTGTAAGTCACATGAAATCTTCTAATGTTACTCAAATCTACTAATTTAGAGGATTTTTTTTTAGTTTTTATTTAATTCATCTTAAAGTGTTTCCTTTAAACTTTTCTAAATATTGATTTCAAATTTACTGAATTCAATAAATTTTTTCATATTTTTTAATCGTTTTCAATTCACTTGAATTTCTTTTTTAATTCGCCTTGAATTTTTATAAATTATATTGTATATAGATTATATTAATTTTTTTTATAAATATAAATAAATTTATAATATTAATATTATGTTATATAATACAATTGTAATATTATAAAAATTAAATATTTGGTTGAAAATTAACCTTTTGATTGAAAATTCATATTTACGGGTTTAAAATTCAAAATATTTTGTTGAAAATTCGTCTTTTTTTATGTAATTTAAAATTAAAATCTTTTTTAATTGATATAAAAGATGATAAGAATTTTAAAGGATAAAATTTATAAATTTAAAATTCTTGTATTCCATTTATAGAAGATTCTATACTAAAAATGTTTGATTAAAAATTCATATTTACGGGTTTAAAATTCAAAATATTTTGTTCAAAATTCGTCTTTTTTTATTTAATTTAAAATTAAAATCTTTTTTAATTGATATAAAAGGTGATACAAATTTTAAAGGATAAAATTTATAAATTTAAAATTGAAAATTAAAATTCTTGTATTCCATTTATAGAAGATTCTATACTACAATTTTCTGATTGAAAATTCATATTTACGGGTTTAAAATTCAAAATATTTTTTGAAAATTCGTCTTTTTTGATTTAATTTAAAATTAAAATCTTTTTTAGTTGATATAAAAGGTGATAAAAATTTTAAAGGATAAAATTTATAAATTTAAAATTGAAAATTAAAATTCTTGTATTCCATTTATAGAAGATTCTATAAGACAAATTTTCAATAAATTATTGTTAATAATATTCTCTTAGTATAATTCTGCAAAATTGCAGTTTTTATAACAGAAATTAGTTTTAGTCCAATTTTCAATTAAAATAAGCTAAATAATTAGACTCAAGATAATTAATTGTTTAAACAATTTATTCTTAATACTATTATGCCATTTGAATAATGCTAGAAAGATGCGGGTCTTTCTGAAATTTTTGGCTTTTTGTCCAGTTTTTAATTGGGTTAAAGTAATAATTAATTCAAGTCAACAAAAATAATTGTTTAAATAATTTATCATTGCTTATAACTATCTTCTCCAAGTAGACAAATAGTAGACAATTTTAGAAAAAACCGCAACTTTCTAGTATTATTCATATTGAATATTATTAATAATGATAATAAATTGTTTAAACAATTAATTTTGTCAACTTTAGCTAATTATTTACCTCACTTCAATTAGGAATTGAACAAAAAGTGGAAAATTTCAGAAAAACACACATCTTTCCAGCAATATTCAAGTGGATTATTAATAATAATAAATTGTTTAAACAATTAACCTTCTCGACTCTAATTGGTTAGCTTATTTTAATTGACAATTGGACAAAAAGTGAAATCTTGTTTCAAAAACTACAGCTTTTTAGCATTATTCTAAGAGAATTTTATTAACAATAATAATAAAATGTTTAAACTATTATATTTGTTAACAATACTTAATTATTACCTTACTCTAATTGAAAATTGGACACGTGGACATTTAAAAAAAAAACCGCGACTTTCAAACTCTATTCTATGAGAAAATTGCTAAAAATATAAATAAATTGTTTAAACAATTCATATGAACATTTAATTATCAGTATAAAATGGTCTTTTATGTGCCAGAAACAATTTTCATAAAAAAAACGCAAAATAAATCATAATTAGCACCAAAAACTCGCAAAACCCATTTTTTCACTTATGGGTTTTTTTTTGGGATCCTATAAAACCGCCTTATGGTGTTGATATTTGAAAAGTGATATTGTATTCGTATTCTATGGCTAATTGCGAAGAGGAATGTTGAGTTTTAACTCGATTGTGATAATATTGAGGATTCTGGGCATAGGGTGCCATTTACCTGTACCATTGATTTTGACCTTTAGGTCAATTTTCAAGGTCATTTGAAGGTCAAGACGACTTTTTAAAATGGAAATCCCTATTTTTTACTGCAGATTTGAGTAGAGCGGGAAATTTCACGTCAAAAATGTCATGTGGAAATCTTGTTTTTGTGACCTTGTTGAGCTCAAACATCAAGGTCAAGTGTTCAAAAAACGATCAGATACCTTTTTTCTGAATTTACGTGGTTTTTTCGGTAAAGCAAACGTTTAAGATGTTTAAAAAAACGATAAAGTGTAAAAATGTGAACCAGCTTGAGCATCTTTAGGTCATTTTTCAAGGTCATTTAAAGGTCAAGACGATTTTTTAAAATAGATATCCCTATTTTATACTGCGGACTCGTAAAGAACGAGAAATTGTACATGAAAATTGGTGTTTTCGAATCTTTCATTTTGACCTGTAGAAGGTCATATCAAGGTCAATCATTTAAAAATCGCTTAGAAGCTTTTGGTTATAATTTACTGGTTTTCTGAGTAATCTCAACGTTGAAGGTGTCTTTAACAAGTACAAGATAAGTTGCAAAAATTTCGACGACCTTGACTAAATGGACCTTCAAGTATATTTTCAAGGTTTATGAAGGTCCACGTCATTTTTTAAAATAAAAAAGTTGCAAAAAATGGAAGCGCATTGACCTTACTTTTATCGTTGCCCGGAAACAACGACGTGGACGTAGTGAATTCTGTTTTCTTTGGGGTGCTTGATTATCGTGAGTCCTCTTACCTTGGAAATTCACCTGAAGGTCAAGGCTGACAAGATGGTCAAAGTGGTTCACACTTTTACACTTTCTCGACTTTTTTAAAGCAGCTTAAACGTTTACTTTACCCAAACAACCACGCAAATTCAGAAAAAGGGCATCTGATCATTTTTTTGGACATTTGACCTTGATTTTTGACCTCACCAAGGTCAAAAAACAAGATTTCCATAGTACATTTTTGACGTAAAATTTTCTGCTCTATTTAAATCTGCAGTCAAAAATAGAGGTTTCCATTTTTAAAAATCTTATTGACCTTGAAATGACATTGGAAATTGACCTGAAGATCAAGGCTGACAAGGCGGTCAAGGAGGTTCACACTTTTACACTTTCTCGTCTTTTTTACAGCATCTTAAACGTTTGCTTTGCCCAAACAACCACGTAAATTTAGAAAAAGAGCATCTCATTGTTTTTTGGACATTTGGCCTGGATTTTTGACCTCACCAAGGTCACAAAAACAAGGTTTCCATAGAACATTTTTGACGTAAAATTTTCAGCTCTATTCAAATCTGCAGTCAAAAATAGAGGTTTCCATTTTTAAAATATCGTCTTGACCTTGGAATGACCTTGGAAATTGACCTGAAGGTCAAGGCTGACAAGGTGGTCAAGGTAGTTCACACTTTCACACTTTCTCGACTTTTTTAAGGAATCCTAAACGTTTGCTTTATCCATACAACCACGTAAATTCAGAAAAAGGGCATCCGATCTTTTTTTAATCGTTCAATTACACAGAAAATTATTCGTCAGCCAAACAGTTTCATTTACAACCAAATAGTTTAACTATAATATAAATGGGACCAATTTTCAACAAAATACTTGAATTTGAAAAAAAATAGTTAAATTTTCAATCAAATAGTATAATTCTCAGCCAAAAGATATGAATTCTGAACTTAAAATATAATAGTAGACTTTCCAATTTAAAAAAATTAATTTTCAATCAAAAAAAGAATTTTTTTTATCCAAAAAGACGAATTTTCAAAAAAAGAGTTGAATTTTCCACCAAAAATATGACATTTTAATAAAATAGTTGAATTTAAAAAAAAATCAATTCTGTACTGCAAATTCTACAGGAAACTGATTAATTTTCTACCAAAAAAGTAGAATTTATAAAAATAGTCGTAAATTTGTAACCAAATAGTTGAATTTCTAAACAAAAAAGCGAATTCCCTAGAAAATAATTGAATTTTCAACCAAAAAGTTCATTTTCAACACAAAAAGACGAATTTTTAACCAAAAAGTTAAATTTTCAACTAAAACGATCAATTATCAACGAATAATGGAATGGGTAAATTTTCAGTTAAAAAAATTAATTTTCAACCAAAAAAGAACACATTTCCAACAAGATAGTTAAATCTTCAACCAATACAATTAATTTTTAACAAAGTAGTTCAATCAAGTAGTTGAATTTTCAACCGAAAAAGGTGAATTCTGAATGAAAAATACTGATGATGTGATTTAAAAAAGCATTCTTTTTATTAAAAAATGCTGAAAATTACAAAAAAAAATTATTTCAAAGTTTTTTTTTGAAACAGTAGAGTCGTAAAGAATGTTTTCCCCCAAAAAATAAGCCATCCATTGATAAAATTCAACCATTTTTCAAAAATTGGTAAGAAGTGATAGTAAGAAAAAATGAGATTGATGAAAAAATTATGAAAACCTTACCTACCCTCATTTCCCCTCCTTCTCCTACTTCCCTCTTCGCATTTCTCCTCATTTCTTCCTCACTCATTTCCCCCACTCCCCCTCCTCTCATTTTCCTCTATTTCCCCTTCCCTAATTTAAAAGTCATTTACCCTCTTTCCCCTTCCCTCATTTCCGATCACTTCCCCTCCACTTATTTCCCATCACTGCCTCTAATTTCCCTTCCTTATTTCCCCTCACCTAAACTACTTCTCTTCCCCTCATTACTCCTCACTTCCCCTATTTTACCTTTTCATATTTCCCCTAATCTCCTTCCCTAATTTTTCATTACTTGACCTACTTCTCCCCTGTTTTCTCTTCACACATTTTCCCTCACTTGCTCTCCCTTCATTTCCTTCTCATTTCTTCCTCTCTCATTTCCTCTACGCTCCCTACTCCCATTTCCCTCTACTTCCTCTTTTCTCATTTCCAATCATCAACCCTACTTCCCCTTCCCTAATTTTTCATCACTTCCTCTCGACTTATTTCTCTACTTTCCTTTCTTATTTCACCTCATTTCTCGTACTTTCGTTTCCTATTATTCCTCATTTCCCCTCATCTTTCGTATTTCCTCCCCCCTCACTTCCCCTACTTCATCTTTTCTAATTTCCCCTAATGCCCTTTCCTAATTTCCCATCACGTACACTACTTTCTGTGTCCTCACTTCTTCTAATTACCCTGCATACATTTTCCTTTACTTCCCCTCCTCTCATTTCCTCCTTATGTCTTCGTCTCTCATTTCCCCTACAACCCTCCTTTAATTTCCCTCTTCTTCCTCTTCCCTTATTTCCACTTATTTCCCCTACTTCATCTCCCCTAATTTCTCTTCATCTTCCGTACATCCTTTCTCTTCACTTCCCCTACTTCACGTTCCCTCATTTCCCATTACTTACACTACTTTCCCCTCCTCACTTCTCCTATCTATCCTCCACACATTTCCCACTACTTCCCCTACTTTTTCTTCCTTTATTTCACCTCACCTTCCTTGCTTTCTTTTCACACATTTCCCCTCACTTCCTCTCTTCATTTCTTCCTCATTTCTTCCTCGCTCATTTCCCCTACGCCCCCTTCTATGATTTCCCTTTACATTCCCTTCGCTCATTTTCACTCATTCCCCCTACTTAACCTCCCCTCATCCGCCTCATCTTCTGTACATCCTCTCCTTTCACTGCCCCTACTCCACATCCTCTCATTTCCCCTAATACCCTCCCCTCACTTACCCTACTTTCCCTCCCCTCACTTTCCCTACTTACCCTTCAATCATTTCCTAGTACTTCCCCTACTTCTTCATCCCTCATTTCAACTCACTTTCCCTACTTTTTCTGCATACCTTTTCCCTTACTTTCCTTACCTTACGTTCTTTTATTTACCCTTATTTCCCCTACCCCCCCCCCTTCTCACAATTTCCCTACATTCCCTCCTCTCATTTCTCCTCACTTCCCCTAATTTCCCACCACTCCCTAAAAAAAAGTTCACAAATAAAAATTAGATATACAATTACTACCTCCTTTTCGGCTCATTAAAAACAAATTCATAACCAGAGAAAAAAGAATCTGAATATCGAACTCATGTATCTTGTCTGACTCAACTAGTCTTTTACTACTGGTTCATTCATGAAAGGCCCTCGAGTTGAATGAGACTTTGAAAGTATAAATTGTGATATTGCAAAGTTTTTCACACTGCTAATTCCAATATTACAAAACTGGCAAGACTTCACTTTTCTTTATAATTTATAGATTTATCACGTCGCCTAGCAATAAATTCCAAAACCATCAATTTCGAATTCTGAAATTTCCAAATTAGACCCTCTACAAAATTTTCGATAAATTCCAAGCTTATCAACTCGCCTAAGTATGAATTGCGATATTACAAAATTTTCCACACTGATAATTTCAATATGACAGAACCGGCAAGCGTTCACTTTTCTTTATAAATCATAAATTTATCAAGTCACTCAGCAATAAATTTGATTGATTTTACTGATTTTATTGATGTTGTTCATTTATTTTATTGATAATAATTTGATAGTGTCGATTTTAGTTGTTTTATTGATTTGTTCAATAAATTTAATAAATTCAATAAAATTAAAAACAATAAAATAAAATTATCACCAATTAAATTAAATAAATGAACAACATCAATATAATAAATACAATAAAAAAATAAATAATATCAATGAATTGAATAAAATCAGTACAATTTTGATTTTATTAATTATAATTTGATTTTATTCAATTTATTGATTTATTTTATTGTATTTTGTAATAACATAAAGAAAATCAATATAAATATTCGATTTTCTTATTAAAAAATACAATCAAATGAATCAATAACATCAATAAATTGAATGAAATCACTAAAATCAACAAATTCAATTTATTATCAATAAAATGAACAACATCAATAACATCAATCAAATACAATTTATACTGATTTCATTGTTTTTATTGATTTTATTCACGTTATTCATTTTATTGATAATTTATTGGAGGATAATGGGAATTTTGTAACACCCCCGCCCTCTAAAAGCCTGTCACAAAAAAGATTTTTGTTGCTCAACCCTATTAAAAAATATTCATATTTATCAGCAAAAATTTTTTATCATTTTACAAATAACTAGTTTTTAAAACTTTGGAAATCCCTTAATTTATGCATCAATTCAAGAAATGATTGATAAAAAAATCAATAGATTGATATAATTATTTTTGTATCAAAAATCATAATTTTTGTATTCCTAAAATATATTTTTAAAACTCTTTATTATTGTTTTTATAATATTTATGAATATTTATGGTAATATATTTAAAAAAACAATTAGAAACAAAACAAAATTGAAAAAAGTACGAGGACGCGAACGCATGACGGCAGACTCTATAGCCTAGAACCTATACCATTACCGCTTTAGGTCCCTTTCTTTGCGGCAGGTCAAATATGGTAATATCGAGTATTATAGTTTGGCGACTTGATAAAATTAGAATTCATAAATAGATTTGCAGCGAAGCCCAGTTTTGAAATATCAGAATTGGAAATTTGTGGTAGTTTTGAAATTCATTAATGGGTAACTTTATAAATTTACAAATTATAAAGAAATATGAACACTTGCCAATTCTGTAATATTGGAATTATCAGTGTGTAAAATTTTCTTGCATCGCAATTTATAGTTGGGCGACTTGATAAACTTGGAATTTATAAATAAATTTCAAGAGAGCTGAATTCCGAAATTTCAGAATATGAAATTGATGTTTTAGAAATATATTGCTTGATAGCTTGATAAATTTTGTTATTTGTAATGAAAAGTGGACACTCGCCAGTTTTGTAATGTTGTTATTATCAACGTGTACAATTTTGTAATATCGTAATTTATAGTTTGGTGACTTGATAAAGTTGAAATTCATGAATAAATTGGCAGAGGGCCTAATTTGAAAATTCCAGAATTCGAATTTGATGGTTTTGAAATTTTTTCTGGGTGACTTGATAAATTTTTCAATTTATAAAGAAAAGTGGACACGTTCCAGTCTTGTAATATAGGAATTATCAGTGTGGAAAATTTGGTGGTATCACAAAAGATACTTGGATGACTTGATAAATTTGTAAATTATAAAGAAATGTGAACACTTGCCAGTTCTGTAATATTGGAATTATCAGTATGGAATATTTTTTAGTATCGCAACTTATAGTTGGGCGATTTGGTAAACTTGGAATTTATAAATAAATTTTCAGAGGGCCTCATTTCTAATTTTGAGAATTCAAAATAGATGGTTATGAAATTTATTTCTGGATGACTTGATAAATATATAATTTATAAGGAAAAATGAAAACTCGTCAATTTTATAATATAGGGATTACCAATATGGAAAATTTGTTAATATCGAAATTGGGAATAAATTTGCAAAGAATCCACTTTCGATTTCAGAGTGGGTAAATTAATAAATTTACATACAATAATGAATTGATTTATCTATAAAATTGGTGCATTTGCAGATGCTGTCTGCAAAAAATATTTCAATATTTTGTAGTCAATTCTATTTACATTTTTATTTTTATTTCTTAATTGAAAACTGTCCTTTGGACTGGAAGCCTGGACTTGCGGTCGACAAGGAAGGGCGCCTCCATTTCGCGCGTGGCAATGTGTGGTTAGCACTTCAGAGAATTGGAGCGCGAATGTGACAGCTTGTCTGCTTGTTCTACACGTTTTCAATCTTAACGATTTTGAAATTAAATTCACCTTCGAGAAGGAACATATTAGGGCAACAAATTTAAAACATTTTTTGTGTGTAACGATATATTTCGAAAATCTCGCGATCAGTTTTGTTGAAAACCTGATTGGCGTTTTATCCTATTTGTTTGAGAAATCAATTATTTTGTTCAAAAGTCGTCTTTTTTGGAAGAAAGTAACTATTTTTTATTTAAAATAAAAATATTTTTGGTTCAAATATCTTTCGTTGAGAATTAATTTTTTGTTGTTGAAAATTCAACTATTTTATTGAAAATTCAACAATTTTGTTGAAATCTTTTTTCTTTCTTGAATGAAAAATCGATTTTGGTTGAGAAATAAATTATTTGGTTCAAAAGTTGTCTTTTCAGATGAACTCAACTTTTTAAAAATAAAAATAAAAATCTTTTTTTGTTTGGTATATCAATTATAACATTTTTCGTTGAGAATCTTTTTTCGTTGAAAATTCAAATATTTAGTTAAAGAATTAGATTTGATGTTAGTTCTTTTTTGTCCACAGGTCTTATATCAATATTTAAATATTGATATAAAACTAGTAGATAAAAAGGAACTAACATTAAATTTAAATTATAATTAGTAAAAAGTTAAACTACTTTGTTAAAAATGAATTTTTTTGGTTGAAGATTCATCATTTTATTTGAAAGTCGTCTTTTTGGTAGAAAATTAGTCCTTTTGGTTGAAAATTCAACTATTTAATTGAAAAAACATATTTTTTATTGAAAATTCAACTGTTATGTTGAACATTACTTTTTGTTGTTGACTTGAAAATTCAACAATTTGGTTGCATTTTGTTTCTCGACTGAAATACGTGTTTTGGTTGAGAAATCAACTATTTTCTTGAAAATTCGTATTTCTTAATGAATTTAACAGTTTTTGATTTAAAATTAAAACATTTTTTGGTTGAAATATCAAATATTTGTTGGTTGAAGATTCATCATTTTAGTTGAAAATTTATCTTTTTGGTTGAAATTTCGTTTTTTGTTGTTGTAAAAACTTAATATTCCTAGTATCATCAAAAAGAATCTTTCAAAGCGTCTTGTTGTCTAATGTCTCGAATTTCTTTTTATGATTGTTTTAAATGAACCGGAACTTTGTAAAAAAAAAATGAAAATTAAGGTGTTTTTGAGGATTTTTCAAATATAGTCGCGTAAAGAGGGAAAAGGGGGATTAAGTAAAAAAGGGGGCGGACTGTGATACCTGTAATTATTAAATCCATAATAATATTTAAGATTGTTTTGAACAAAAAGTTATTTTCGCAGGCAAACGAGAATTTCGAAAAGGAAAAATATAGTTTAGCAATTAATTTATATAATAAAGCAATCAGTCTGTGCCATATGGCAGCGGTGCTTTATGCCAATAGAGCTGCCGCCTATATGAAAAGGAATTGGTAAGTTTCATAATCATATGCTTGCAAATAACAATTTATAATGAAGTTTTCAATATTTTATTCTATCGAATTTTTCAGGGATGGCGATACTTATGCTGCATTACGCGATTGTCAAATGACTTTAATGTTGGATCCGGGGCATATAAAAGCACACTTTAGATTAGCACGTTGCTTGAATGATTTAAACCGACCAACCGAGGCTTATCACGTAATTGAGAAGTTTCAGAAAAAATTTCCCGAGTATTCAAACAATCAATCGTGCAGAGCCTTGAAGAAGGACATCAAAGAGGCCATAAATTCCGGTATGTTCTCTGAAATAAGTTAAATAAATAGTTTAAATTAGTTTCTAAATTATATGGGTCACTTTTTTCCCCCGTTTAATATTTTTCGAATATTTATTGAATTCTTTTTCAATTTGGTAAATTTATTCTTTTTGATAAGATTGATCAAAGGCATAAGATTCGTGAATTACTGAATTTTTTCAAATTTTTGAATTGTTCTGAATTCACTTGATTCTTTTTAAATTCAGTTTGATTCTTTTATGCATTTTATCGAATTTTTTATCATTTTCCTTAAATTCCTTTAAATTTACTCAATTTTTACTGAAATTAATGCATTTATTCGATTTCAAACCATTTTTTCAATTCTTTGGAATTCTTTTGAATTTTTTTTATTCACTTGAATTCGTCTAAATTTACTTATTTCTACTTAATTTAATGAATATTTTTAATTTTTTAAAGTTTTTATTTAATTGATCCTGAGGATCAATTGATAAAGTAATCAAAGTATTTGAAATATTTTAAGGTATTTTTTCAAACCTTGGGATTTTTAACAGCTTTAAAAAATGTAAAAGGATTTCAAATGATTAGGAAGCCTTCACATATTACGTAAAAAAAGGTATTTTAAAATGAAGAGCTATATAGAATTAATTAAAACAATATTTTGATGTAACACTGAATGTTTTTAAATATTTTTTTTAGTCGCAGAAATATTTTAATTACTTACAAGAAAACTTACTAAGTCAAAAAGAATCTAGAAGATTAACAAAAATAATTTTATTTTACAGGATTTTACAAAATATTAGGAAAAATTCGAGCCTTTCTAGAAGATATTTAGGATTCATAAACTAAAATTTAAAATAAATTTTTAAAAACTTAAAATATTTGTAATCTATTCAAAATCTCTTAAATTCCTAAGAATATTCTTAGCTGACTCGAATTTTTCTTGAAATTTTGAAAAGGCATTCAAACCATCCTCCATCCTCCATCCTCCATCCTCCATCCTCCATCCTCCATCCTCCATCCTCCATCCTCCATCCTTCATCCTCCATCCTCCATCCTTCATCCTCCATCCTCCATCCTCCATCCTCCATGCTTGATCCTTCATCCTTTATCCTCCATCCTCTATTTTCCATCCTCCATCCTTCATGCTCCATCATGCATCCTCCATCCTCCGTCCTTCATCTTCCATGCATCCATCCTCTATCCTCCCTTCTTCATCCTCATCTATCAACACTATATCGTCTGCGTATGCCAGTGTATATATCTTTTCTCTCCCGTCCTAAGTTGTCCTCATCCTTTTCTCTTAATTTCTTCTTCTCTGTCTGATATTAACGATTGATATATTAAATAAAAGTGGGCCCTATATTCTTTAAACCTCCACCTCTTTGCCTTCCTTCACTATGGGTACAACTACTGCTTCTTTCTATAACTCTGGCCACACCTCTCCTTTCTATACTCTCTTACACATTACCCATGCCCATTTCTTTAGTTCTGTCCCCCCATATTTCCAGATTTCATATGGAATCTCATTTATACCAGGTGCCTTTCCATCTTTCATTATTCCTAAAACCTTGCTTATTTCTTCCCTTGTTATGCCCCCTTTCTCATCTCTTTCTCTACATAATTTTCCTCCTTTCCTAATTTTTCGCTCTACCCCTCCTAGCAAAGCCATACCATTTTTTACCGATTCTACCATATCTATATCCTGGTTTACTCCTTTCCTTCCTTTTCTCTCTCGACTACCTTCCAAACCGCCTCTTCCGTTCTAGCCTTCTCCGCTTCTTCCTCAAACCTTTTATTTTCCTCCTCTTTCTTTCGATCACACAACTCAGTATTTTCCTTATTTTTTCTTCTTTATTCTTCTCTACTACTTTTTCCTTGTTTTCTGTTATTTAAATCTATTCCATTTTGAAGGTTAAATTTTTACGAGCTACAAAAGGCACATCCATGTTTCATTGAAAGGGTTCTTAAGCATCAAACTACTCGCGAAAAGCCGATAAAAGTGACCAACGTAATTCTCATTGGCAGAGTGCTAATAAAATAGCACGTGATAAAACAACCTGAGTCCTTTTGTCCTTTTGTCGACCTCGATATTTTTCACAAAATTTGTTTTATTTTCTACCATATAATTAATAATGATTATCTATAAATTCGTTAATTTTCTCCACATTTATATTGGGGAAGTTCCCTAAAAAAGGAACTAATTCGGAGTCGTTCAAAGCTCCCCCTCCCATATTTTCCCTCCCATACTCTTCCTGCACTCTCCTACTCCTCTCCTCACTTTATCCTTCGCAGCCCCCACACCCCAACATCTTCCTCCTCTAGTTCTTCCCCTTCTCGCTTCCCCTGATGACACTCATCTTCCCATGATTCCCTTCCCCAGCCCTCACCTTCCCACCCTTCTCACCTTCATTGCTAATAATTTCAAATAATTTCCCCTCACTTCCTCCAGTTCCCCACCCCTACTCACCTCCATTGCTAACACTTTTGAATAATTCTCCCTTAGTTGCACTTACTTCCTCCAGTTCCCCTCCCATACTCACCTTCATTGCTCATAATTTCTGCTAATTTTCTTTTATTTGCACTGACTTTTCTCCAATTCCCTTTTCCTACTCACCTTCATTGCTAATAATTTCTAATAATTTTCTCTCAATTGCACTCACTTCCTCATGTTCCCCTCCTCTACTCACCTTCATTTCTGATAATTTCCAATAATTTTCTCTCACTTCCTCCAGTTCCTGTCCCTTACTCACCTTCATTGCTAATAATTTCTAATAATTTTCTCTCAATTGCACTCACTTACTCCAGTTCGCCTCCCCTACTCACCTTCATTGCTAATAATTTATAATAATTTTCCCTCACTTGCACTCACTTTCCCCAGTTCCCTGTCCCTACTCACCTTCATTGCTAATAATTTCTAATAATTTTCCTTTACGTGCACTCACTTTCTCCAGTTCCCTTTTCCTACTCACCTTCATTGCTAATAATTTCCAATAATTTTCCCTTACTTCTTCCAGTTCCCCACCCCTACTCACCTTCATTGCTAATAATTTCTAATAAGTTTCCCTCACTTGCACTCACTTCCTCCAGTTCCCCTCCACTACTCACCTTCATTGCTAATAATTTCCAATAACTTTCTTTCACTTGCACTCACTTTCTCCAGTTCCCTTTTCCCACACACGTTCATTGCTAATAATTTCTAAAAATTTCTTCTCAATTCGTCCAGTTTCCCTCCCCTACTCATCTTCAATGCTAACACTTTCTAATAATTTTCCCTCAATCTCACTAACTTCCTCCACTTCCCCTCCCCTACTCACCTTCATTGCTGATAATTTCGCATAATTTTCTTTCACTTGCACCCACTTTCCCTAGTTCTTTTTCTCTACTCACCTTCATTGCTAATAAATTCTAATAATTTTTCCTCACTCGCACTCACTTTCTCCAGTTTCCTTTCCCTACTCACCCTCATTGCTAATAATTTCTAATAATTTTCGTTCACTTATTCCAGTTCCCCTCCCCTACTCACCTTCACTGCTAACACTTTCTAATAATTTTCCCTCAGTTGCATTAACTTCTTCCAGTCTATGTCAAAGCTGAAAAATCGTACAGCGCACTGATAGCTAATAAAAGAGCGACTTTTGAGTCCAATATTCTGGCGGGCCTTGAGAGTGTAAATGATAGCAAAACATTCTGGGATACTGTTAACAGACTTAGAGGTTTGAAGATGAAATCTGCAATCCTTTCTGCAAATGCTTGGAAAAATTTCTTCCATCCGAAAGTTTCTCTAGGATGTCTGTCACCGTCATTGCTTACAGATGTCTTCATGAGAGAGCTTCAACTTGTATTAAAGTAGGGAACGACATTATAGTGCTGATTTATACGGATGATTACATTATTTTTGCAGAATCTGAAATATATGCACTGAGAAAACTCAATGCCCTGCAGGAGTATTGTAATATAAACAAACTCACGGTTAATAACAACAACACTAAATTCACTATATTTTCAAAAAAGGTCGGCCCAGCGCAAAACTCCCAGGTCTGAAATATGATGGTAGCACTTTGGAGTTTGTTCCTTGTTTTGAATATTTGAGTACGATTTCTTCTAGGACAGGTGCTTCCAACTTAGCTGCATATGCAGCAGTTAGGAGAGCCAACTCAGCCTCAGCTACAGGTTTCCATATTTAAACTAGAACTGAGTGCTCCTCATACCCTTCCATCAACAAAATTCATGTCTCGATTATAAAGGGTTCCTTACTGTATGTAGTCTACATGATCGAATTGAATTATCTAGATTTCTTCGAAAAAGCACAAGGCCCTTTCTTTAAATATCTTTAGCACCTAACCAGAAAAACGCCTGATTGTGTTGCTAGATTGAACTAGGTCTACCCGGTGTGTCAACTTATTAGATGTTTAAAGGAAGCGGGAATTAGTCACCATTCTATGGATCTCAATGGTCCCAATCTCATAATTCAAATCGATACTATGGCTGATAGATACCGTTATGTTTTCAATTTGCCATTCCTTTGAAGATTGGAAAACAGTAACCTAAGTTATATATGCAATAAACTTTTACACAATGATGCGCTAACCCAGCAATATCTGTTATTTAAAGCTCCTTTCCTTTTTAAGCGCATTTTCGCTTGAATAAGAACTTCCTCCAGATGCATCATTGAGTTGACCTCTAAATCTGGAATAACTGTAATCGATCCAAACATTGTATTTATATGTATATTAGCTACTCATCGTTTTTCAATTTATTAACAGAGAAATGCATTCAAAAGTCGTGGATGAGCAAAACGACTAACTATAATTGGATAATGTAATCTCAGGAGGGGAGAAAAGGGTTCAGGATTTCATTTCATACACTTCGACAAAGCCAGTTGTAAGAAATTTATTTCTGTGAATAGTCATCACAATTATAATTATGTAATTTTTATATTAAGGAATGTCAAGGAACATGAAAAAATATTATTTTATCATTATTATTTTTGTCATCATCGATTTGATGATAATATACCTGTTTAAGCAGTTCACTGCCTCAAAAAAGCAGCTAGTGGACCTGGCTTTGTATGTATTCCTGTCGAACCAGCGGGTGTCAAACCAGTGATAAGAGATCCAAATCATTGATTTTGACGAACTTCCAACGTTAAGCAATTATATCGTTGCCAGATACGATTGACGTAATCCTGATATGTATACAATTATATTCACCAGGAAAATAAAACAAATCATATTTAAAATAAAGGCTTTGTGGAAAATCAATTTTCTGATCAGCAGTCCTCAATACTCATAAACTATAAATAGAAGTGATTTCTAATTTCATGTTTCTATAATATTATATAAGTAACTAGAATTTTGAATTATTAGCACGAAGAAGATGAACTGCAGTTTATATTAGTTTAGCACCTCAATCTATTTTTGAAAAATCAATATATAGTTTTTACAATTTTAGAAAAATATAATAGTTTTTCATATAACAATAAGTGTGAGTTTCGTGTTTGTCCATAATTTATTAGATGTTATCAAATACGTTTTCCATTTCCGGTTACGTAGGGGAATACAAAGGGAATAATTTTTGTTCAATAAAATTGAATTAAATCTATTATATCTAAATACAATATTGATTTCAACATGAAATAATTTGAATTCCTAAGATTTCCAGTTCCAATTTTATTACAATAGTCAAATTTGACGCAAAAAACAAATTTTCAAGAAAGCTTCTTGAGTCAAGAGAAAAGATACTTTCATCAAATATTTGAACTTCCAAGTGAAACAAACAAATTTTCAAATTGGCTACCTATTCGAAAAAGAAGCAAGACATTTTTTCGAAAAGCCTTTGGGAAGCTTGTGAAATTTTGCGTCAAGAGACCTCCAATAGAGATATTTTTGACCTTCCAAAGAGAAGAGAGTACGCGCGAAGTTTTTAAAGAAATGCAAGAAATTCTCGAGTTGTTCACCTTGATTTCAACTTGTGGCATGACCTAGAAAAGTTGCAGAAAAAATCTGAAATTCAAACCACAAATTTTCTGAAGCATTGTCTTTAATTTAGGCCTATAAAACTTTAAAAATGTCAACATTTTCTCGAATTGCAACTAAAAATATCCAAGCGTGTCTGCCTCGAGTTTCAGCCAGCGATCACCGCTGTCGGCCAGACTCGCTGCCCAAGTGAGCTGCTTATACTTTTCTTTCTTCTGAAAGAATATTATTAAAAATAATAAGAAATTGTTTATATAATTGTGTTTGTTACATAATTAACTATTGCATCAGCAAAATACATGAATTTTCAACGAAAAAGGTTGATTTTCTACCAACAAGAAACAAATTTTTAAGAAAATTAATGAATTTTTCACCAACAAAAAAATATACATTTTGAAAAAAATAGAAGAGTTTAATTTTCAGTTAGGGAAATAAGTTTTTAAGAAAATAAAATAAATTTTTAATGAAATAGTTAACTTTGCAACAAAATAAATGCATTTCCTACAAAAAACATGAAATGTCCATAAAATTGACATGAAATTCAATTTTTAGTTAAAAAAATTAATTTTCAATAAAAAAAACGAATTTTCAACCAAAGAAACGAAATTTCAACCAAAAAGATTAATTTTCTACCAAAAAACGATAAGTTTCTAACAAAACAGATGAATTTGCAACTAAAAAAGATACATTTTCAACAAAGAGTGAAATAGTTTAATTTTCAACTAGAAAAATAAGTTTTTAAGCAAATAAATATTCAACGTAATAAGTAAATTTTCGACCAAACAAATGCATTTTCTACCAAAAAGATTAAATGTCTATGAAAAAAATTTCGACCAAAAATTTAGATAAACTTGTAATTAAAAAATGAATTTTTAACCGAATAAATTAATTTTTAAACAAAAAGATTAATTTTTCACCAAAAAGAATAATTGTTAACAAAATACCTGACTTTTCAACCGAATATTTTATTTTTAATTGGAATTTTCAACATAATTGTTGAATTTTCAACAAAAAAGTGAATGACTTACCAAGAAGATTAATATTTTACCACAAAATACAAAGTTTCAATAAAATTCAGAAATTTTCAAACAAATATGTAGTTGAATTTTCAACTAAAGAAGATTGATGTTCAACGAAGCATGAAATAGTGACATTTTCAGCTGAAGAATTCATTTTCAATAAAAAAAACAACTAATTTTCAAACCAAAGAAATGAATTTTGAACATGAAGATTAATTTTTTGCCAAAAAAAGATTAATTGTCAACAAAATACATGAACTTTCAACCAAATAGGTGAATTAGTCACCAAGAAGATTAATTTTCTACTGCAAAAGACAAATTTTCAACAAAATACAGAATCAATAGTCAAATTTTCAGTTGAAAAGATATTAAAAAAAAATACTTAAATTTTGAGCAAAAAAAAAGAACAGGTTGGAACTAAAATAATGAATGATGAACCAAAAAATTAATTTTTTGACAAAGTAGTTCCACTTTCAACTAAGTAGTTGAATTTTGAACCAAAAATAAAATTATTTAGGATTTAGTGTAAAATCCATAACATAATGTTATAAAATAAACCGAGTTTTGTTCCTAAAAAAAGGGTAATTAGTGCGGGCCTAGCGCGCACAATGTTCTAGTTTTTTAAATATGTCCATTTGTGTGTGGGTGTAACTTTTTTCTGATCACCATATCTCGAAAAGTAAAAGAGCTATGATCATGAAATTTGTACGAATTGTAGCTCCTAGGATTTTGAGCTAGATCGGCCAATTAGAAGTAGCTTTTTTGGCGTTAAGAAATTAAAAAAAAAATTTACTTTGTTTTTTGAGAAAAACTTTTATGATATTCAAAATACGACAATACGATAACTAGCGTATTTTTTGCGTCTTTGAGATGCTTTAATCGACCTATTGTTTAAACATTTATGACCTATCAGTACCGAATTATGAAGTTTCTAAAAAATGACTTATTCTGTTTATATGAGACAATTTTTTTTTCATATTATGAATACTACAAGTAAAAAAGTAAAGTAAAGTAAAGTTAGCTGGCATATTTGTTCTCGTCTTTGAGACGCATCGATTGCTTAAATTAATAGCCTTTTATGACCTTCCATAACCTAACAATATCGTTTCTTTTTTCAAACATTATTTTCCTTTTTCATGAGACGATTTTTTTATATTGGGAATATAACAGTTCTGCATTTGATGTTGTAATTGTTCGCGTCTTCAGGTCGCGTGGATTGATCTTTTTACGCACTTTCGATGACAATTCTTGATTAATCAATAGCGACTTAAAAAGTTTAAATAAAAAGTTACATTGCTTCTATGAAGAAAACTTTGGTTTTAACTTGGAATATACCACTACCGTGAGTTAAACAGCTGTTCATTGTAACATAAACCATCGATTGACATTCTGGTGGGCTCTCTGATTTTCTGAAAATAAAATTTTTGGTAAGACAGAAAAATATTGAAAGTGTCCATTTTTTTCTTTCTTTAGGGGAAAACATCCGTCTATGAGAAAGCAAATTTATTTGATACCCATGAGGAAATACACCCATAGTGAATACATCCGTAGTACTTCACAGCGGTATTTAACAAAGTAGGGTAATGAGTAAAGTGATTGGCCACCTTTAGCAATGGTTGGCCACTTCGAACTGATCATATATTAAGAAATATTGACAATTGAAACTTATAAAAATAGCGTGGACTGTGTTGAGAGTAATCTTGTACTGTTTATTAATAGTTTGATTTGTGAATATTCCTTAATTACGTGTATATATATATATAACAAAAGGCCAATCATTGGGGGTTGACCAACCATTGTACCCATTTCTCGGCCGATTCGCTCACTAACTCATCCCCCCCCCCACCCCAACAAACAAACTAGATATCCGATAACACAATTCATTTCAGGAGAAAAAGAAATCCAAATCAAAAATGCCCGCTCAACTTGCTATATCTTTCTATCTTATGAGATAGACACATCACACCCTCCTTACACCTCCCTCGACATCTATCCTCTCACTACCTCCTGTAGTACTCTACAAATTACTCTTCAATCCGCTATCTCTTTCTATCTTATGAGATAAACATATCACACCCTCCTTCTACCTCCCTCGACATCTATCCTCTCATTCCCTCCTCTTATACTCTGCAAATCACTTTTTCATCCGCTATCTATTTCTAACCTATGAGATACACATCATACCCTCCCTCCACCTCCATCGATATCCATTCACTAGGCATGCATCCTTTACAAACATGGCAACATTCCCTCTCACTCTCTCCTATGGTTCCCTTCCGGCGTTTTAATGATTAATAAATAAAGATATGTTATTGAATTATTTGTTTCTTTTTTTATAGTAAATTTAATTGAATCTTCTAAATTGTTGAAAATATTTATGAATTCATTCATTTTTTCAGATGAAATAATATCCAGGATATCATCCACTATCTTTTATAAAGAATAGAAGTAAAACTTAAATTATCAAAGGCCCTTTTTTCGAGATCCTTCATTACTAAATTTGCTACCAAAGGAGATAAAGGAGAGCCCATTAGACAGCCTGAAATTTGTTTGTAAAATTTATTGTTAAAAGAAAATATTGTATTATTCAACACGGTTCTAGTAGAAATTAGAAATTCGTTTTTCGTGATTTTTGTTAAGTTTTTAATAATATTACATTTTTCTTCAGTGCAATCTAATGCAAGTTCCCATAAAATGCTGTCATACATTATTACTATATCAAGTGAAACTATTGAATGTGAATTGACAGCTTTGATACTTTTGAGTTTTTCCTTTAGGTCCCAAGAATTTTTAAGAAACGCTTGAGCTTTTCCAGAACCTGGTTTTAAACAAATTTGAAATATATTTTGCTAAATTATATGTAGGAGAACCTACTGCAGAAACAATTAAACACCATTTCAAATCAGGATTATGAACCTTTGGGAGAGCATATGCTTTAGAAACCATACCATAAGAGGATTTTAGTCTATATGACATGAAAATTCATTTATCAATCTTTTATTTTCCCATCTGATAGCAATATCATTGCATTTTTTTTCAAGACTTGGAACCAAACTATTTTTAATATTTTTATGAAGAATGTCATTTTTCAATAAATTTTCCACAGTTTTCATATAATCGGTGCCATTTGCAGTGACAGTTATATTGCCCTTATCAGCTTTTAATAAAATCAAGTCTTTGTATTTGTTTTGGCAATTTTGAATAGGTTCAAGAATTTTATTTTCGTTATCAAATTTATTTGAAAAATTATGATTTGAAATGCTGTTTATTAGAATTTTGTTTACATTAAAAGGAATACCATGATTATTGCCTAAAGCTAAAGTTTCAGCAATTTCATTTGGGATTTCTGTATTAAAAAAATTTTTAAACCATTTTTGCAATCCAAATGAATATTATATATATAATACTTCATACTATATATAAACTATATATAATATTTCCGCCCGGGTAGGTGAATATGGGGTGAAATTGGGGTATAGGTACCGGTCTGTGAGGCCTGTTATTTATTTATTAGTTTCCTATTCCAGTTTTTACTTTCACAATGCCTTTACACAGTAAATAGGCTATAAAATTACTATAATTTCTTTATCGTCGATGTATAACTTTTGCCTAGGCGAAAGAGCTTTACATTTCTATTTACTTTTCACCTCCGGTTCCGCCAGGCGAAGATAAGAAGGTAAGAAAGCAAAGTAAGTTGAGAAGGGATTTTCAATCGGAGGCGTCTAGTCTAGAAGAAAGTTATAAAGAGTATATCTGTAGTTGTTAGCCTGAGGCAGGGGGTTAGATGGTTGATTGAATATGCAAATTCTCATCACTACTTATGCGTTTCCAGCAACATAGAAGGTGGGAAAGGGAGGAGGAATGTGACGAACAAAATATTTATTAGTTCTGAATGGTATGTTACTGTTGACAGTCAAGGGAAGTTGTGAAACTTTTTCCTTTCATGGAGAGCGTTCCATCTGTACTTTATCGTCTTTTTCCATTTTCCCACCCTCATTTTCTCGACTTGGTTTCTACTTCCGTTCGCCTCTCTCTCTGTTCCTATCCGATGGTTTATGCATTTGCACTCAGTAATCTGTTACTGTCTCCGTAATTCCTTCATTGCATCTCTTCGGCGGAATATTTTAAGAGCATGTATATGTAACCAGACTTTGAATATTAAATTACGGCTAGATTATCCCTGTAGAGAGGAAATTGGATATCTAAAATTCGAATGCGATTGCTGATAATTGAACATCTTCTTTGGTCAAACCATGTAACGACAGAAAAAGCAGTTAATATGCTACATCTTGAACTACAGTCGAACCTGGATTTAGCGCAGGTTTTGGGGCTGACCTTGACGTTAAATCCAGAGACTCGGAACTATTTTGTCTCTCTCCTGCTTCTCTCTCTGTTTTGTCACGCCTGAGTGCACACCGCACTCGGCCGAATAGAGGCTAATGCATTGCAGAATTGAATTTAAAGGTCCAATTCGATAATGGCAGCAAATCGAATACGCCAAAACTAACCTGAATTCGTTTTCGCGTTATATCTATTCAACTTTTTTTACTGGGTATGTTTATGTTGCGGTCCAAGCTCGGTGAGCAGTCCATCCGCGGTCGACCGCTCGCTCCGCAGTTGGACCAGTACTTCTTGGTCTAACTGCGGTGCATCCAAGCCACATTGGTCGAAGTTCGAAATGACTTTCTTATTATCATTTTTTTTCGTACTGATTTTCATTCAACGTATTGAAATTAATGAATGTGCTCAGTGGATCATACTGAATGTCTGATAAGATACTTGCCAATTCCCATTGAAACGATACTACATTTATAAAATCAAGAAAGTGCTGGAGAAATCAGAGTTTCTTGTTATACTTTAATTGAAAAAACACGTTATTATTTAAATTTTGTAATGAAAATTTATAGAACATAAATAACTTATTAAATATCTTACCTGATTGCAAAAAACAAATTGTAAAAAAAAGATTATACTACGGCGTTTTCAGTCTTAGGAAAAACTAGTTCAAGTGAAACTGTTAATATACTTTAAGAGGACGAGGATTAACATAAATTAACTCATAAAATAACTATAGATATTTTTATAAGCAGTTTTATAAATTAATATTGAATTTATTTTTTATATTATATTATTTTTCGCTAAGTAAAATTTTTTTTTCATTAAACCGGTTTCAGATTTGTTTAAAACTTATTTTTGTTGATCAAAGTTCGTCAGTAATGAGCGATTTTGATTCTAAACAATAAATTGTTAAGCAAATTAAATGAATTCTTAAAAAAAAATATTTTTCAAGTTATACATTGAGATTAACAAACTGATAACAAAATTTATTATCGTATTTTATTATTATAAGTGTAATTTATAATTATATATAATTATTATAAACAAATCAAAAACTACTAAAATGATGCTCTTTCACTTATAAAAATTCAGAGATAAATTAGCACAAAAATGAATATGAAAGGATGTTTTGTTATTCAAAATGAAAAATTGGCAATGCCGGGGGGGGGGGGGGGGGGAGATTTTTTGTTTTGAATAATAATATTTTTTTCAGTTACACTTTTCGTGAAATTTCATTCGTTAAATCCGCTAAGGACTAAGTGCTTCTTCAAGACAAAGTGTTTGTCGGACATAAAAAAAAGTTTCAATTTTTAGCTGCTAATTGTTATAAAAATCTTTAGAAAATCAAGAATAACCGAGGTTCTTGTCTGCAATAGTTTGGTTGCTTAAAAAAATTATTTAAATAATTTTCATGAACATTATTTCATAATGGCTTTAAATAATAATAGAAATTGTCAAGAAATGAAGAAAATTATATTTAGGTCATGACTAATGAAAGTTTTATTAGTTTTTTAGCTTCTGGTTGTTTAAAATTCAATTCAAATGATTATATCTTAACAAAATAACAATAGCGTATTTATCATTATCAAAATTTATTTTCAAATTTGAAAATCGCGAAAAGTAAATTCTAATATACTATAAGTTGTAAAATGAGACCAACAAAAATGAGGCCAACTGGGAACCTTAGATACTAGGGTGGTTCTTATTTATACTTGATGGATTTTTTTTCCGAATTTCTCTGCCCCCCCCCCCACTTTTGTTCGAAAGCCAAAAAAAAATTTCCAAATTTTAGCAAAATCGGTTAATATTTAGGGGTGGCGCAAAGACCATGATGTTTCTCATTGATTTAACATGGGAAAAGGTCAGCTTTTTGTAAATCGAATATTTAAACGCGACAATATGTTACAAATAATTCCGTTTTTCAGTATACTTTTCAGAATTCATCAGAGAATAAGAATCAATCATAAATTTTAAGGTTGAATAATTTTAAGCCATTCTTGTGGGTCCCGAAAGAAAACCCCATAAGTGACAAATTTTAATTTTACGTAATATTGCGGTTTATTGACGATTTTTAAACGTTTTTTAAAAAATAAATAATCATTAATCGGTAATTTAAGAATACCCAGTAATTTTGTAAGCAATACTCAATTGTTTAAACAATGGCTATTTGATTAAATATTTGTTTTTTCAGTATATTTGTTCAAGTATATATTTTACCTAAAAAAAGCAGGCGAAACATTTTATCTCACTAAATTTTCGATAAATTTTAATATTTTTAGGTACTAATTTGTTTATTATGAATGCTCGTAGATGTTGAAACAAATTTAAATTGTTTAAACAGTTTTTTTGTTTACATATTTTATTTTTGCTATTTTTCGAAAGATTGAAATATTTTTATGTTCTACTCTGCTTTTTAAAGATAGGGGGGAGTGGGGTATGGCGTCGGTGCGGGGCATGGTGACTATTACAAATAACGTCCGTATTTTTTTTTATATTTATATTAGTTCTTCACATTAAGTAGTTTTCTCTGTTTAGAAAGATAGTAATTTGATGCAATTTCTCTTTTAAAATTCACGTCAGAAGAGTAATTATGAAAAAACAGTTTTGGGGGAAATTGATGAAAAAGTCTTTGGCCGAAATTAAGCACTTACAGTATATTTTGAAATACTTAAAGCATGAAAAAGTTAGATTTTGGTGGCTTTGTCATAGGCCCTTCAGTTCTATTCAAAAGGAATAGAAACCGAAACCGAATATATATATATATATATATTTGGGCCTGACGAAAATAACAAATTCTGGGATTTGAAAGCACTACAACCCAAACAATTATTGGAGTCCTAAAAGAGTATAATTAGTTCGGAATCGATAGACATACAGCAAAGATATAATATATCTTTGCATACACTTTGTTTATCCGCGTTAAAAAAATTGTTTAAAAAATTACTTGTTTGCAGAGTTTTTAAATTTTCTAAAGTTAAAATTTTTTTCATACCTATAAAGGTCAAAAAGTCTACCCAACTTTTTTCGGGTTCTAAACACTTATTTTCTAAGAGATAATTCCCATTTAATTCACGCCCGATTTCCAGTGACCAAAATTTACTAGGAAAAAAATCGCCAATACCCAGGAATCAAAATTCGATATACAGCGAATTTTTCAATTTTTAATTTTGGTATTTAATGAGATAAGATAAATGGGAATTTGTGGATTAAAAATCTTTAGTATAATAATTTTTGTTCGTTAAATAAATACAGTAGGAAAGTCGACAAGATGCAGGAGTCGAAATTAGAATTACAGCAAATTTGCAAAATTTGGAATTTGGTATGCAATGCCAAATTATATATAATTGTCAATTTTTTCTTTAGTGTATTTTCATGCTTAAAAATTCCACGCATGCTTGAAAAAATTATAATACCAAAAGTGAAGAACATAATACTATGAAATAGCAAATTCCAAATATTTGCTGTACTTCTAGGGACGACTGAAAAATCCAGAAAAATAAAATTTTCGGCACTGTAAAATTCCCGTATGATAAAATTTCAAAAATAATACAATTCCCGAATTGGAAAATTTCCGGAGAGTTTATAACATTACAGAATTTGAAAATTACCAAATAATAAAATTTCCGACATATAATTGCCTAATTACAAAATATCCGAACTAGAATATTCCTTAATTATAAAATTGTAGAATTTAAATAATGAAAATTGTTCCTTAATAAGTATTATTTATTTCTTAAAAATACGATAATGAAATATTTGTATCAAATAAATTTTTGTTTAATATTCAAATTTTTATTAAATTATTGTTGAAAGTTAAAATAAAAATTGTATAAACAAATTAATGTGAAAACACGTGCGCCTCAAATGGAAAAAAAATTCTCCCTATATTTTCTTCGAGCCTAATAACATTTTCCAAACAAAATTTGCAGGATTCAAATCAGCACTAATTTATCTCGAAGTTTCTTTTTAATTTTTTCTTAACAATTTGATTTTGGAGAACATTTGTTGTTATTAAAAAAAATACTATGTACATTTTCAACAAAAATTTCTTATCCAGAAATATTTTTTTTTTTCAATTATTTTCATTTTGAATTTAAACAATATTCTTTAAAACTTTAAACTTGAAAAGTTTTTTCTTTGGTATAAATATTTGATTCTTTAAATTTCAAAAAATATTTATCAAATAAAAATGTTTTCAGTCCTGACTTATCTTGGAATTTCTTTTCAGTTTTTTTTTTAAATTAAAAATTCGATTTTCGAGAACGGTTTTTGTAATTTTTTAAGAAGACTATGTACAAAGAACCTGCCTCAAGCTTCAGATTTTTAAAAATTCTATACATTCTTAAATGCACGCAAATTTTCGTTCAGCCTAGTAATACAGATTAAAGTTCAAAGTACAAAGAATTATAATTTTAAAAATCATATCTATCATTTATAGAAACATGAACGTATTAGAAACTATAATATTATTCAACAAATATAAACATAATAATCTTTTTGAGAGTATTACTCTTAAAATTCAGTTTATTTATTACCATCATAACAGTGCTTCTGTAATGATTAATTTTTCATTATTTATTCCAAATATGTATTTTCGGTGTGCCTAGGCATTGCACTGTTTATTATTATATTCGAAAGCGCGGTGTTTATGTAGCAATACATGTCAAACTTTTGTAACCTTAAATCTTTCTACTTCTTTACCGTCATATTTTACGAAGAACAAGATAACCAGCGCTCGACTTTGTAGTACCAATCTTTCGTAGTACGGTGAGAGTAGCAGGTCGATATGGTAGAAAATGTGATGTCCTATATATATAGTTCCCCCACTCTGACACCCAGTGCCGCATCTAGGCATATAATATCTTTGGCGGACGGTCACATAATATTCCAATCCTTTGAAATACAGTGGAGTCTCACCTATTTCCCATCTCCCTTATTTTCCGTCTTTTCTATTTCCCGTCGGCTGTACACGGTTATTTCCATTTGCGCAATTCCGGCAACTCCCACCACGGTCCCGGTATATTCTCCTCCACGTCAGTGGTTGACCAATTAAAAAGAGGCCCGAAGAGCGGGAAGCCTTGACTTGAGTATTTTAGTATGACGTCATGGGAATACGTCATACGACTTTTGCGAGAAAATATTATAAACTTGAAAGCCATAAATGTACAAATAGTAATATTTCTCAAGTGTAGAATCTATTTTCTCACTCATGTTCCATTCTTTTGTCGATTCACGACCTTTCAGTTTCACGAAAAGATTACTATTCAGACCTTTATAACTTACCTTTACATTTAGGAGATTTTCTACCCTACAGTACAGTCGCTAATGACCCTGGCAGTTGATGCGACTATAAACATTCAACTAATAAAAAAAAAAAAAAATTATTTTCGAACCAAAAAAACGAATTTTCAAGAAAATAGTTAAATTTTCAGTTAGAAAAATTGATTTTCAACAAGGTAGTTAAATTTTCAGAGATGAATTTTCAACTGAAATGATGAATCTTGTACGAAAAAAAATGGATTTTTAACAAGAGTTCAGCTTTGAACTATCTATTAC
Organism: Andricus grossulariae; assembly: GCA_011634705.1. Taxonomy (NCBI): domain Eukaryota; kingdom Metazoa; phylum Arthropoda; class Insecta; order Hymenoptera; family Cynipidae; genus Andricus; species Andricus grossulariae. The sequence goes on along the minus strand of JAABKJ010075445.1, from coordinate 83,611,948 downwards.
TAACTATTGAATTATCAACAAACAATGTAATATAATTGAAGTTTCAACCAAGAAAGATTTTAATTTTAAATAAAAAGCAGTTGAATTCAACAAAAAAAGACATATTTTCAAGAAAAGCTCTTGAGTTTTCAATTAAAAAATACTTTTCAGTCAACAGAGAAAACAAATTTAAAACGAACTGTTGAATTTTTAGGGGTTTTCCTCATGTTTGGCTCGCAAGCTTCCCGCAAACTTACGATGCAAGTTTCCCTCAGGTTTGCCTCGCAAGCTTCCCGCAAACTTACGATGCGAGTTCCCCTCAGGTTTGCCTCGCAAGCTTCCCGCAATCTTACGATGCAAGTCCACTATTTTGCCCTCAGTACCCAATGAAGTGAAGTTAGCTGGAGGTTGAAGTGAAAATACCTAATTTCCTCATACAGGGATTAACAACTCGTGAAGTCACTTGAAATCAGCGTACACTATCAATCGAGTTGTCAATCCGTCGCTATTTCTCCTTAAATTTATATACTTGAAGCAGTTTTTTAAACACTGATTACTTTAGATGATATACATATTTAAAATCCTTTATTTGTGAATGTAAACTTAAAAACGTAGTTAATTCTAAAGGTATTTGTTATGTAAAATTAGTGATCCCTCTAATTTCGAAAACATTTTAATTTAGGGGCTTCTATAAATTGAAATAATTTTAGTACTTTAACACTTTTAATTGAATGTTTTTAGATTTAAAAGCATCTAATAAAAAGATTACTTAAATCTCAATAACAAATTCGTACCAATTTTTCTGGTACCTTCAATTTAAAGTGTTCGAACGTATTATTTAAAAAAAATATTAAAATGGATGTGAAAAAATTAGGCAACACATCTTGAAGTTTTCAAACTTAAATAATTTCATACCGTTAGTCTTCCTATCAATAATCAATGATGAGGATGTCTAAATTGAATTCCAAAAACATGTTGGTCCCTAGTAGTAAAAAAACGGCGGAGAAAGAGGAAAGAGTGAGAGGTTGGTTTCGGTTGACTTTTTCTTCAACTTTTTTCTTTTGTTATAGATTTGTCTCTAATGAGCCGGAAAGAAGGTAGTTTGGAAATATAATTTTAATTTGTGTGCTTCTTTGTGTTCTAATTTTAGGACATAAAATTTTTCATAAGAATGTAGGTTTCATTTGAATCTTAAAAGAATTATAATCTTCATTAAAATCAAATGAATTTTTAGTCAAAATACCGATTTCCGATGTAAAACGCCAACATAATTTAAATTTGTTAAAAGGTCGTGAAACTTATTTGAAATATATATATATTTTTTGATTAAAAATACCACATAAAATGCTCTCAACTCTTCCATGAAGTAACCTTTTAGCTCGTCCTATTTTTCGCATTTGTTTTTTACGGTTTTTTGTTTGTTACTTCTCTTTATGTTTTGTCTTTGATCTGTCAACGTTGCTTTTCAGGATAAACGTATATTTATATTTATCATAATAAACAACGTAACCTAAAGATGATTTGAAACTTATGTATCTTCTTTGAAATCTGAAGATTTTGAAATTAAAATTTGTAATTTCCGACAAATACAATAGCAAAATCCAAAATTGTTCAAGATTGTAAATTTGATGATTTTAAACAAAAATCTTAAATTTAAATAACTAACCTAAAATTGTTGAAACTTGGGAATCTTGATGACGATTTTTGATTAAAATTGCAAAAATCCCGTGAAAAGCTAACACAACCTAATTTCAAGTCTTCTTCGAAATTTTCTGATTTTATATTAAAATCTTTTTTAAAAAATCTGCCCGCGTCGCGGGCACGTTCTCATCGCGCGCGGCTCGCTTCGCTCGCAAGTTTGGGCGCGCCTGCGGCGCGCACCTGATGGATCTCGCGCTTCGCGCTCGATTAGTATTCATCTCGCGCTAACGCTTTAATCTCGGTTTCTCCAGGTTTTCGCACTTCGTGTGCTCGCTATTGTTATGACCTGCTTTTGGTTTAATTATGTCAATTTCACATAAAAAGAAGAACTAATTTACTCAAGGTTCTATCGACCTTAAGGAACACATTCTTATCAAGACACTCGCGCTTCGCGCTCAATATTTGTCTTAAAAATCATGTAAACCTCGCGCTCCATGCTCATTTCTGGTCGTCGTATAATTGAAACCCAAACGTTTGAGCGCGCTTAAGTTGCGCGATTTGGTCGTCGCGCTTAGCAATGACCATATGTTATGTTCTTCAGATAAAAAAGACTAAATTTGTATTTGATTTAAAATGAAGAAGGAAATTCCTTTACTTCAGCGAGTATTTCCGTATCTTTCTAATAAATCATACAATCAGAAAGATTTTTTCCAACTATCTGAAAAGGAGAGAAAAAAAGTAATCACTCAGGAGAATATCTAGAGCGCAAACTCCACTGCCTCCCACTAAAAACTCAAACCAGAGCAGTGGGAAGAAGGTCCGCCGCGAGGCTATAAAAATTGTTGCGCAACAGAAAACGATGAGTCGGAGGCTTGCAGGCGAACCGCAAGGATCAAGGAAGAAGTAGTCCCTCGGGAGTGGCTTGAGTTCCATATTTCTCTTGTCAGTTCCATACTACTCTCTATCGCTGGAGAATATTGAGAGAATCTTTGACTCTCTCAATATTATTTGAGTTCTCTTGATTCTTGTGCGAGCTACTCAAGGAGATTTCACCTGTGAGAAGTATTTTTTGAGGGAGATTTTTTTTATATCGCGAAAATTGTATGATTTTTTTTAGGCATTTTATCGTGAGATATTTTACTTCATGGACCACAGACGAATAGAGCGAGTCTCTCGTAAACTAGTCTAGGAAGTGGCATTTCGTAAAATGTTAATCTCTCTATGAAAATTTAGTAAGGTGATAAAAGCAAACTGATTATTTCTAACCTGGTTTAGAAAAGCCACTACTAATTTTGTAGAATAAAGTGCATTTTTCGAGGAATTTAATTTGTATTTACGTGAAACGTCCCTTTGAAGGGAAACGTCACGGAAACAGATAATAAATCCTTCAGAGATTGCTCTGTCTCTCTTTTCTTATTCTCTCTCTTTTAGAGGAGATAGCTTGAGCGCTTAGGAACGTTCCGAAAACGAGAAATTGTATTTTGAAGACACACATTGTAGTCTCAAGGGCAACGACCCTTTTACCGTGCGACCGACGCACCTGCGAATTTGAGAGATTTAGGACCTCTGGGTCGAGAGCTGAGGCTCCGTGATTTTCAAAGGCTTAGTCCTGATCTATTGATTTTTGAATCCTAAGAGATAAAATAAATAACCATTAAAGTGTGGATAGATTAAAATTCTTACCTTCCATACAGAATTATATTTTTACTTGAGGATACGAAATCCTACCCGAATAAGGGCTACTCACATAAGTTATCAATAAAGTTAATGAATTAGAGTATTAGAGTGCGATATTTAGCGAAATAAGCTATCTTTAGGAGATTAAGAGCACCAAGTTGTGTGATTATAGAAAAATCAGTATCGAATGATAAAATACCAACGGTTGTAGGCAAAAATAAAAGATTCGTTTCTTCTTATAAAAGTAAAGATTGAATATCTTCCGAGCATAGATGTAGGGATTTGTATTTTCTTAGCTAGCATAGGCTTTTTGAATAAATTGTATTTGTTTAAACAGAGAATCTTACTTTTTCTCGCATGCTAACCTTCGTAGTATTTAAAAAATACTATTTATTTATGGAAAATTAAATAATCAATTTTATTGAAAATGAAAAAGTTAACGGCCCAAAAGTTGCCGGTTACAGTATATATATAAAAAAACTAAAGGTTAAAAACCACCGCAGGGTCCCACTGGGAGCAAATGTCATATTTAAAATTTTACCATGAATCTTAAGAAAAGGTTTATATTTTCTTGATACCCTTGAAAATGTTTAAAAAGCTTCAACATTTCGTTCCGAAATCTGCAAAAATCTACATTTTGTTTAACATTTTTTTAAAACTTCGAAACCTGCTAAAGCCTGATTCTTTTTCAAAAAATTTGGCAATCTTTTGAATAGACTAAAAATCGTTTCAGGTATGCTCCTGAAATTAATTTTTCAAAAAGAAAAATCCTTGAAATTTCCCTAGGCATCTAAAGAAAAATCTTTTCTCGCTTGGAATATTTTGAAATTCTTCAAAGTGGTAATAATCTTTTAAAAGAGAACCCAAACCATTTAAAAATGTTATTAAAATCTTATTCAATCTCCAAGGACAAGAGACGAATTTTTTATAAGACAGTTAAATTTTCAACCAAGAAAGATGGATTTTTAACCAAGAATTTCACTACAAATAAAGACAAATTTTTAATCCAAAAAAGATGAATTTTCATACCAAATAGTATCATTGAAAAAAAAATATATATCAGCCAGACAGCTAGTAGCATGAATATTACAATTCGATGACACCTTGGTCGGTAAAACAGTGACCGGTCATTTACTGACAAGCGCTAATGGTTCGTTTCCGTGCTAAATTACCGACAGTCGTTTCCATATCCATAACCGATAGTGACGTTCTCTACCATACCGGCAGAGTGAGATACAGGAAATGGGGCCACCGAAGTCGGTAAAACATCGACGCGCAAAGTTTCACTTTATCCACAGTCATTTCCGAACAAACGATTGATAAATGTGATCTCTGTTTCACCGCGAGAGTGTGACACCGACGTTCAGATACATGCGATGACGTCTCGTCGTGGGGACTCCGGCCCATATTCAGAGGTGCGCAGATGTGGGATTCCCCGCGCTCCCTATCCAGCTAGGGCATAGTGGGGACTGGTCTTTAAAAAGCCCATATTCAGAGACTACATTATTTATTAAATGGGTTATTCAAGTGCAGCTAGAATGATTCACATCTCCAACTCATGTCTTGAAGGATTGGAAACAGCGGAGTGTTTTGCTCTGAAGTTACAGTTAATTGCAGATAACTGTGAGAAAATAGGGGCATATCCAGTTCCGATGCAAAAACTAACAGCAAGGCAAGCTACCCCAAAACTGACTCAAACGCTCAAAATATCACTCACTTTTTCAATTCTATTATCTTGAACATTCACTCATTCGCTCCAAAACCCCTTCCTTCACACTCTGCCCATTAACTCACCTCCAATCTCACTGTAATTGACCAAATTCAGCAACACACAATCACTGCTACCAAACACTTTCACGCCGGAAACGAAAGCCCAATAATGAGTTGTACAATTCTTATAATTTACGACGTGACAAGATTTGTAAATAATTCAATAAACAATTTTAAGAAAATTTCGAAATTATTATTAACTCTTGAAGTACCAAAATAAATAGATTTGGTTAATATTCAACAGCAGCGAGTTCACAGCGGCATCCCATTATTACGTTTACACTTTTCTTCTTCCGAGACCACGTTTATTATTCCAAGAAGAAGTAAACTATTTATTTCAATGGCAGTAATATAATCGTATTCGCCAATCATTATAACTTTTCAATAAACAAACAAAAATAGAAAATCACAAATTGTATTTTTTTCAAATTTAAAATTCCCGCCAAGACAGGTGGCAGCAGCATGTACATGCGGCTGTTGCCGAGAGTGTATCTTCGCTGTACGATCGAGCGATCAGGTGTCATTCCAGTCACTCGGCTTCCTTCCCACTTCACGGCATTGCTACACTTTTCCACTCTCACTTTTTAGCAGTTATCTTATTTTTTCGAAAAACCAGAGAATCACCCGATATTTTTAAACCCTTAATCTCGATTTATCGAATCTTAGTGACGAGATTTAAGTGCTGCACAGATTTCACCATTTTTTTTTTACAGTATTCCAACAGCCTTAAGGCCATGTGACGAATGGTTCACGTGACCGGGTTCCTACCTTACCGATACTTTCTTTATTGGTAAACTTATTTTCACACGAATAGCCACATCGAGTTGAAAATTTGAGATAATAAATAAGAAGCACTAAGAAACGCGGCTCTGATCCTCAATTTTAATATTTAAAAAAGTTTTTTTTGTAAATAATTTTTTTTTCTTTTTTTCATAATTATAAAAATTTAGGACCAGAGCTGCGTTTCTTAGTGCTTTTTATTGATTACCCCAAATTTTCAACTTGATGTGGCTATTCGTGTGAAAATAAATTTACAACTAAAAAAAAGTGTCGTTAAGGTAGGAAGCCGGTCACGTGACCCACTCGTCACATGGCCTTAAGTTATTATAAATGAAATTGAAAAAAATTCTGAAAGTTTCACAGAATCTCTGTATTGCGTCCACCTATCGTGTCTCAGTTTTTGAAAAAATTGTCAGAACCGTTTAGGCGTCATAATAAAATATGTCACATTTTCAATACGTTGGGATAGGCCTTACGTGCATAAGATGCGATTTTGTATTTTACTTATCTCAACTTCGAAATGATCAGCCATTTTCTAATTCCACCAAACTTTAGAATAAATCTACAGTCCCAGTTTGAAAAAAAAATCCTCAGAAAATGATTTCATCCGTATAATACCTAAAGTTTTTTGGCTAGCAAGCGTTTCTAGAAAAGCTAAAAATCGATATTATCGACAGAAAGACACTTTGACACTGCCAAAAAATATGCCCTGGAAATTCTGAAAAAAGGGGACAACGTACTTCACATAATTTATGATTGAGAAAGTATTAGAATTATCTAAAATTTCATAACAAAGTTTTTCAATAGATCTCCACGTTTTGAGGCCCCCTAAAGCCGAAAATCAAGTTCTGGCGATGGCGTCTGTCTGTTTGTCTGTGAACACGGTAACTCTTGAAAAAATGAACGGTCAATTCGAGCTTTGACACACTTTTTTCAGGTTCTAAAAGAAAGAACGAGTTCGTTAACCAGCATTCTTTGGCCTACGGTTATGGTTTTATCCATCGAAAGTGCTATCCAAAAATCGAATATTCCATTTTTTGATTGGGCTCGTTTTTTTGGTTTTATGCGTCGAAAATGAATAAGTCGAAAATTCTAATTTTAAGCTAAACAATGATAAATAAGTGAAAAAGTTTTAGAGAAGACTTATAGCTTTTTAGAAAAACTATAATTTTTCCACAACCATTTTTTGATAACATTTGATATTTTGGTTTCATTTATTGAAATCACTATGGGAAAATCCCAAATTTAAATTTTGAACCAAACGACGCCAAATACAATAAAAAGTCTTAAAAATCAATTATAGCTTTTAAGAAGTCTTACAAAACTTCTTTTAACCATTTTTTGATAGGACTTGTCATCTTGGTTTTATTTATCGAAAGTACTATGCAGAAAATCGAAAATTCAAATTTCGAACAAAACGGCGTGAAACAAAACGTCCACAAAGAATTGCAGCTATTAAAAAGTCCTACCAAATTAATTTAAACCATTTTATGATAAGACTTGTCATTTTGGTTTTATTTATCGAAAATACTATGAAAAAAATCGAAAATTCAAATTTTGAGCCAAACGACGCGAAATACGGGGAAAAGTTTTAGGATGAATTTCAGCGTTTAAAAATTCCTGCAATGTTTCTTTGCACGATTTTTCGACAGAACTCTTTGTTTTTAATTTATTTATCGAAATTGATATGCAAAAATCGAAAATTCCAATATTACGCCAAAAGACGCGAGATACGTAACTCGAAGTCTTGGAGAACAATGTCAGGCCTCGAGTGTGCAACGGAGACTGCTGTCCGAAAATCATAGTTCCAGAAAATTTGGCACTTCTTGTTTCGGACAATTGACTCTATCTCCCTTGGAGCGTTCTGCAGGGCAGAGTCACGACTAATACCGTCAGAGCGACAAAAATGGTTATAAAGCACTCTCAGGGCCGCATGGTGTCTGTAAGGATTCGTCGTTCCTGCGTGAGTAGGACATTCGGATCGTGTATGTTCTACGTACTCAAAGTGTGGATGCCACCCTTTACACCTATCGCTGGGAACTTCTTGACATAAACTGCGGTAACGGTATACTGAGATTGAGATCACACTATCCTGGAATGTGAAAATGAAACCCTCTGAACCTGAATCAAACCCTGGTCATCTGAGGAAAACAAAAGTTTGTTTCTTCGACAAGGACTGATTTTATACATTTCAGTGAAAGTTTCTGTGAATTTTCTTATCGAGCGAATGCTGGTGGTAATTCTTAACCTCTGCTTTCTTTACTTCGGTTTGTAGAAGTGAAGCACCTAGATTGAGTGATGCACTTTCTTCACTTCTGATGTTCAAATTCAGGCTGAGGGTCTCAGCCACCTGCTCCGCGGATTTGTAAAGGAACGCTTCTTTGTCAATCATCTCGTGTTTCCCAACATTTGAAGGAGAAGATATCTGCAATTTGCAATTATGTAACACGTACTCAGAACAATTCGGTGATCAAGGTCAATAAGCTCGTTTTTCGTTCATTGAATCACCCTAAACGAGTGGTAAAGACTCCTTCACTGATGTTACGTCCTGATTGCGGCTTTGAGGCACGCCCAGGTATATATAGGTCTTTCCAGATTCAAAATATCTTGACGATATTCACAGCAAGTTGAAGTTTGCTTGCACCAGAAGTATAGATCTGTAGGTCATCCATATAAAATACATGAGTGACCTTACGCTTGCTAAGATTAGTGTCATTTTTAGATGGTAGTTGCTCCCAGTGGGACCCTGCGGTGGATATGATTTCCGCATTTATCGCAAAGTTATATCCGACCTGAATGTATAATAAACAAATCTTCCATCGTTTTGGTTGTCAGTAAATCGCGATTTATTTGCTTGTATATCTAAGAAATGTTGAAAAATCATTGAAACTAATTCAAACCCTTTTCCTCCTAAAATATGGCTTCCACGCTCATTTTAAATTGATTTTCGACCCCTATCGTAGAATCAAAACACCTCCCGAGATTTCGGTTATCAGGAAATTTCGGTTTCCTTGTTCGAATGTTTAGGCGATTTTTGAATCTACCCCAAACATTCTGTATCCACAAAATAGCTAATTTTTCCAAGTTTACGAGTACCCAGCTTTTGTTTTAACGCGTCCGATCTCAAAAATATGAGGCATTCAGTCAAATCAAACAAAGCCTTTTCGAAGAGGATAACCTTTTTGAAATAGTGTGTAAAATAGTGGTGTTCCATAATGCATGTACCTATTATGGAACAGCAAAGAAATGTGTTTTTTATATTAATGTGACTTATTTCATATTATTTTATAGAATAAATCGAACTAAGTAGTACGATGAACTTTCATTTTAATTGTTCATAATGATAAATAAATCGAATAAAAGTTTTTGGTTAATTAAAAAACCTATCCTATGAAGAGTAGTTTTCGTGAACATAGTGGATTAAATTTTATTTTTGCTCAAAAATGCTTGTTATAGGCAACGCATTTTTAACTAAGCGGATGAAAAAGTAGAAGAAACTGTAAAGAATAAAGTCAAAACTTCATGTGTTTTGTTGAGATGGTGTCAACTTTGCACGTAGCAACTTCGCACGTGCTCAACTGTGCACGTCGATAGCAGACGGACAACTGTGCACGTCGTTGGTCAGGTGGACAACTGTGCACGTGCCAACTGAGCAAGTGCCATCTGTGCACGTGCACAGTCGTTACTTGGATAACTGTGCACGTGCACAGTTGTCCAAGTGACAATTGTGCACGTTAAAATTTAGACGTGCACAGTTGTCACTTGGACCACTGTGCACGTGCACAAATGGTACTTGGACAACTGTGCACGTCGAAATTTCGACGTGCACGGATGAGCTTCTGTGGACTTGGCCGTACACATATGTCACTTTCCTAACTGTGCACCTGCACAGATGTCACTTGTCCAACTGTGCACGTGCGCATACGTCACTTGTCTAACTGTGCACGTGCAGATGTATCACTTGTCCAACTGTCCACGTGCACAGATAGAACTTGACCAACTGTACACGTGCACAGATGCAACTTGCCTAACTGTGCACGTGCACAGACGTCACTTGCTCAAATGTGCACGTGCACAGACGTCACTTGCTCAAATGTGCACGTGCACAGACGTCACTTGCGCAATTGGGTACGTTTATGCCCGTATGTAAGGGTTTATACGAGGGTGGTACTTCATGTCTACGTATAATAAATTTTAAACAGGTAAAATTATTTAAACCTGGTGAAATGGAGCGTACTCACATTCTTAAAGTTAGTTTTAAAATATCTCAAATATCGTGTGCAAAACTACGAAACTTGCCGACGTTTCGTGAACATTGCAGTTCACTTCTTCAGGGCTGATCTGAAACTGCCCTCGCTTCGCTCGGGCAGCAAATTCACACTCGTCAAAATAGCCTTTTTTACGCCCTTGATACACAATATACTATTTAACCTTCGACTCTTGGGTCAACATTTAAAAAAACGCAATTTAAAATTCAAACGATGGAATAATATCACCATTTTATTGAAAAGACTCTAATGAATAATGAAAGAACGTTTCAATCTCTTCGTCGCTAGAAGGTCAAAAGGCAAAAAATAATCTCGTTTATGCGTCAGCATAAATTTTCATTATTTTTATGGGTTGTGGTGGTAGTAAATTTTTCTCGAACATTACGGTGGGTGGCCAGTTGTCTCTGGTTTAACCACTGGACGTAAACAAGTCGTAGAATATTCGTTTAGCGTAAGAAGCGTTACTTGACATGTGAAATATGTCTCATTTATATGTATATTGTTAAAAGCTCATTCTTGACAAACGCAGCGTTTTTCTGAATGCGACTTCGCTCAAATTTTTTTCCTCGTTTTCTGCTTTCAAAGTCAAAGATAGTAGCTATAGGTTATGAGTGGTCTAAAAACTAAAACAACTTAAGAGCTCGGCTAAAATAAAGTATTATGTACTCTGTCATTCATTTGCCTTGAGATAAATTGCAGCATCATTTTGCAATGAGTGGAATAGTCTTTCATTTATATTTTTAAATTGAAATAAAGCCTTTCAATTTTCTATTTCGTAAATTTAAAAATCACTCAGAAAGAATGTTTTGAGAGAAATTTATGACTAGAATTTTTAGTTGATGAATAAATTTTGTTTCTTTTCAACATTTCTGAAATTTTGCTATATTTTTATTTAAAAATAAATATTTAATAATATACGTTTTTTTCTAGGTGAGTGCAAACATCAAGATATGTTTCCGACTGAACGTGAGATAAGAAGGGACCCAGGACTGAATATTACGGTACTCAGTGAGTTTGACAAAATTGGTTAATTTGGATATTAATTAGATTTTCATATCGACAATTAAAGATTTCTGGGAAGAAAAGTAGTTGAAACATTTAATTGTTAAAGGCAGAACAGCCGTTTAATTTTTGGAACGAGGCCCACTATTGGGCTCATTAATTCACAAGTCACCAACTGATACGTAGTTGATTTACTGACCAGTGTGTAAAATTTGAAAGGCGTCCAACTATCTTTAGTTCATTAAAGGAAGTTGTTCTGTGTTGGCTTGTTAATTAATTAGCAACGCCATTTATATTTTCAACAGAGAAACAGATGTTGCATACGAAATTAAGAGCAAACTCCTGACCCAAAAATTATTGTGTCTGTGATCATTTTTTGTCAAAATGAATGATTCAAAACTATTGAATCAAACTTTTTCATTTGTATGAAGTTAAGTAAGAGTTAAGAACTTAAAAATATGTTATAAATTTGTATCGAATCATTACGTTTTACTGAAAGTGTTATTTATGTTTATTAGATTACTCGAGAACGGAAGTTTCATTCGCTGTAATCAGTATGTTTGTGATGATAATGGGTTTTGGATTTTCTATCTACACGTTCCGTAATCCACGATACATGTTTAAACGACTAGCTGGTGGAATCCACTTTATTACAGGTAATTTGATTAACATTTGGGTCAGAAATTTTCGGATTATATTGATGGAATCAGACAAAATACATGTACTTTTTACAAAGCTGGACGAGAAATAATTGATTTTTACACTCTAAACTAAAAACAAAAATTTGTTATATAAACAAATAACAGGAAAAAATTACAAAAATTTTCAAAGGCCTTCAAACACGTCATATAAACAATTGAAATATATTATTTTCACACTGCTTGAAAAAGAGCTGCTAAAAACTTATATTTCTGCTATAAAATAACGAAGTGTCTAGGTGCACCAAAAGTATATGTGTTGCACTTACAGAATTCCGGTAAACCGAGAGATGGTCGTAAAATAAACAAACAAAAATGCCTAAACAAATGCCTAGATGTAAGATAAAAGATAAAAAATAAAAAGGATAAAAGGTGTAAGATAAATTGATAACTAAACATGTTTTCGCATTAGCATTATTGATCAGGCCAGGGAAAATAAAAAATTGGTTAGGGAAAAGACAAGGAATTTCGAAATTGGGATTTTGTAGCAGCGCTAATAAAATATGAACTTGATAATAAGGAAGGGAAGTTTTGGTAATGAAAATTGAAACTAAAAAGGAAGAACTTAATGAAAAATACGAAGTTTATTTAGTTGTTCCTGAGAAAATTATTATTTTCATAATTTTTATAGTTATTTTTATAGATTTCAATTTTTGTTTTGTTTCCAGAGGATATCAAGTAGATCAAATATTAATTGTAGCATAAAAGACGTTTCAGTTATATTAATGACTTTTTGGTAATAAAAATTCTTCAACAATTATTTGATTTTCCTTGAGAATAAAACATATGAATGCAGCAAGTTTTCATAACAAAGATGTGTGTATTTAAAAAAAATTATAGGCAAAGTTTCGAAAAAGAAATACCCCCGATTGATATGAAACTCACTGTACTCATGTATTTCGACGCGCTAATTACGAATATTATTATTATTATTATATCATGAAGCCGTTTCCCTTTCGGGGTAGGCGTGAATTGCTCGGTGGTAAAGTAGTGAAGGAAGATGGTGAAACCCTGGAGTTAAGAGAGAGAATAGGAGAGACCGACACAGGTGGGTATCGGCGTCGTTTGTAACAAGAGACCTGCGGTTTCGAACCCCTCTGTTACACCTTCTTCCACTCAGTGTAATTTAAAAAGTTCCGCGTTCGCCTCGAAATTGAGATCGAAAAGTAATAGGCTTTAATGTTTGTACATTCTCGAAGGGTCCAATGTATCGATGCTTCTTTGAAAAGTTCACCGATTTTTTTTTGTTATATTGACCTGGGTGCCTTATCAAGACAGATGTTCGCTAAGTCGTGTAGAATATTATATTATGACAAAAAAAATTATTTTGAAAAATGATATATGATTTAGAGTTTACAATTTTTAATTTTTAGTGTAAAATTTACCATTTATGTACAGTCTGTAATTTTACAAAGTATAATTTACATTTGACGCAATTTATAAATAATATAGAATTTACAATTTGCAATTCACAGTTTAGATTTACAAATTAAAATTTATAATTTACACTTCCCATTGTACAGTTACCAATTTACAATGTACGATTGAAAATTTACAATCTTCAATGCACAATTTACAATTCTCAATTTAATATTTACAATTTACAATTGATAACATGCAATCATTAAATGACGATGTACAATTTCGAATGAACAATTTACAATTTACAGTGTACAATTTACAACGTACACAATTTACAGTTCACAAATTACAAATTAAAAGTTACAATGTATACTTTCTATTTAAAATTCCCATTTTACAGTCAATAATGTACAATATATAATTAACAATTTAAAGTTTACAATTTACAAATTGAAATGTACAATTTACAATTCCAAATTTGCAGTCAACAATATACACTTTGTATTGTACGATGGGTAATGTACAATTTACGATTTACAATGTACAGTTCACAGTTTTTATTTTTAATATACAATTAACAATTTATTATTTACAATTATTTCATTATAATTTACATTATAATTTAATTTAAATATACTTAAATTTATTATTTACAAGTTACAATTTACAATTTACAACGTACAATTTACAAAATACAATTTGAAAAAGATAATTTAGAATTTACAATATAAAATTTACAAATTAAAATAAACTTTACAATTTACAATTTCCACTTTACAGTCTACAACATACAATTTTCAGTTAGAAATTGTTCCATAGAAATTCCTTAAAAGGCGATTAAACTTTAATTCACAAAATGTTAAAACAAGTACTTCGTTGTTTCATTTTTTCGAAAACCAAATTGTAAAATGTAAATTGTAGAAATTATACATTGTGTATTGTGAATTGTGCATTATCAATATTGAACGTTACAAATGTTGTACGTTGTGAATATTGAACATTGTCAATACTATAAATTACGCATTGTCAATATTGTAAATTTCAAATTATAAATAATTGTACATTGGTAATATTTTATATTGTTAATATTTTACATTGTCAATGTTGTACGTTGTCAATGTTGTAAGTTGTAAATATTGTACATTGTCAATGCATATTGTAGATTGTAAATGTCACATTTTACATTGTCAATATCACATTGTACATTGTCAATATATTGTAGATTGTAAATTGTGAGTTGTAAATTGTACATGGTTAATATTGTATATTATTAATATTGTACATTGTCAATATTATATATTGTTAATATTGTATATTGTCAATATTTTATATTTACAATATTCTACATTGACAATGTTATAAGTTTCCAATATATTGTATATTATAAATTTTACATTGTACATTTTATATATATTGTAAATTGCAAATTGTAAGTTGTAAATTTAACATGGTTAATATTGTATATTATTAATATTATACATTGCCAATATTTTATATTGACAATATTCTGCATTGTCAATGTGTACTTTGCCAATATATTGTAGATTGTACATTTCCGATATATTCTAGATTGGGAATTTTACATTATACATTGTCAATATATTGTCGATTGTAAATTGCACATGGTTAATATTGTATGATATAAATTTTATACCTTGTCAATATTATATATTGTCAATGTCGTACGCTGTCAATGTTGTAAGTTGTAAATATTGTACGTTGTCAATATATTGTAGATTGTACATTGTAAATTGTAAGTTGTAAATTGTACATGGTTAATATTGTATACTATCAATATTGCACATTGTCAATATTATACATTGTCTATATTATACATTCTCAATGTTGTATATTGACAGTATTCTACATTGTCAATGTTGTACACTGTCAATGTTATAAGTTGTAAATATAGTACCTTGTCAATATATTTTGAATTGTAAATTGTACATTTTACACTGTGAATATATTATAGATTGTAAATTGTCAATTTTACATGGTTGATATTCTATATTATCAATATCGCACATTGTCAATACTGTACATTGACAATATTGTACATTGTCAATATATTGTAGATTGTAAGTTATACATTGTACATTGTCAATATATTGTAGATTGTACATTGTAAATTGTAAGTTGTAAATTGTACATGGTTAATATTGTATATTATCAATATTGCACATTGTCAATATTATACATTGTCTATATTATACATTCTCAATGTTGTATATTGACAGTATTCTAAATTGTACGATTAAACGAACTTACCTGAAGTGAAGTTCAATCGAAATTATGCAAGTACGTCTCGTCCGAATAGATCAAACCCTCCCTTTTATTTTTCCCTTATCCCTTATCCCTTCTGTTTTGCGATTTGAATATCAAAAAAGCGTAATGAGTACCTAGCAACAAGGGGCGCCCCCTAAAGGATGTGTGGAGAATTGATTTTGTCCGCGAGACTTTGAAATTCTGTGAGTTGGATCGAGCAACTAGCGTTACTACAATTCATCTATTCGGACGAGATGTACTTGCATAATTTCGATTGAACTTCACTTCAGGTAAGTTCGTTTAATCGTACAATTATCAAGCCAAAAAGACGAATTATCAACAAAGGAGTTGAGTTTTCAACCTAGAAGTATGGCTTTTTAACAAAATGATTTAATTTTCAACCAAATAAAAAAATTATTAATAAAAAAGGTGAATTCTTGAAGAAAAATTTAATAATAAACTTTCCCACCTAGAAAAATGAACTTTCAACCAAAAATAGTTTGATTTTAAACCGAGAATTTAAAATTTCATCTTTTTCTATGAAAAATCCTCTCTTTGGTTCAAAATTGAACTATTTTGTTAAAAATTCATATTTTTAATTGAAAATTGATCTTTTCTATTTTCAAAATGAACTATTTTGCCGAAAATTCGTATTAGCTGAATTCAACTTTTTTTATTTCCAATTAAAATAGTTTTTGGATAAAATATAAAGGATTAAAGTTTTTATTGAGAATTCATCTTTGCTGGAAAATAACTTTTTTGTTAAAACTTCTTATTTTCGGGTTGAAAATTCAATTGTTTTGTAGAAAATACGTATTTTTTATTTGAAAATTCATCTATTCGTAGATACCATCTTTTTTGGTAAAAAATGCAACTGTTTGGTTGATAATTCCCCTTTTTTTATTGAAAATTCATAGAAAATTTATAGTTTCGGGTGGAAAATTCCACTTTTTTGTGGAAAATTCATCTATTTTATTGAAAATTCGTGTTTTTAATTGAAAATTGATCTTTTCTATTTGCAAAATGAACTATTTTGCAGAAGATTCGTATTAGTTGAATTAAACTTTTTTTTTATTTCCAATTAAAATAGTTTTTGGGTAAAATATAAAGGATAAAAGATTTTATTGAGAATTTATCTTTGCTGAAAATAACTCTTTTGTTAAAAGTTTTTATTTTCGGGTTGAAAATTCAATTGTTTTGTATAAAATACGTATTTTTTATTTGAAAATTCATCTATTGGTAGATACCATCTGTTTTGGTAAAAAATGCAACTTTTTGGTTGGAAATTCACCTTTTTTACTGAAAATTCATAGAAAATTTATAGTGTCGGGTGGAAAATTCCATTTTTTTGTGGAAAATTCATTTATTTTATTGTAAATTCGTCTTTTTGGGTAAAAAACTAATTTTTTGGCTGTGGATTGAACTATGCTGTTCAAATTCGTCTTTTTTGGTTCTATTTAACTGGTAGAGAATTGTTTTTTTCTTGTTGATGTAAAATAATTTTTTAGTTGAAAATTCATCTCCCTTGATTAAAAATTACATTATTGTTGAAAATTCATCTTTTTTATGTTTAAAAATCATCTATTTTCTTGAGTCTTCCTTTTTGGTCGAAAATTTAACTGTTTTGCTGAAAATTCGTATTTTTGGATTAAAAATTCATCCTTCATGGTAGAAAAGTCATCTTTTTTGTTTGAAAATAATGCATCTTTCTTTCCTTTTTCTTTGAAATTTAAATGTTGTTTCGTTGAAGTTAGAAATACTAAATCTTTCGTTGAGAATTCATCTTTTTTGTTTGAGAATTGACCCATACTTGGTTAAAAATTCAACTACTTTGTTCAAATTTTATTCATTTTTTGCAAAATTTAACTTTTTTGTTTAAAGTCTTGGAGATTATAAAATTCCAGGAATACAAATTTATTCTTGTGATTCACACAGGCACCTGAAACGATAATCCATTTTTATTTTTCAAAATTTGTATAAAGATTTTATGATTTCTGCTTTAAAATGCTTGATTTTTAGCTATTTTTTTTTAAATAAAACTTTATATGAAAAATTTGATACATTAAGCCGTTTTATACCAATTTTATGTTATTAAAAATATTATTTCAAATTTAATTAATTATTTCTTTCTCGCATTTCCAGTAAACCTTTATATAATAATAATTACGCAATGATTTTAATAAAATAAATCAAATTAACGATTTATATTCAGAATTGAATATTATTAAAAATTATACCTCACTTATCGAATCTTAAAATAAAATATTATCTAACGAATTTGGTACATTAGGCTTTTTTTTACAATAATTTCATCTGATTTAAAATATATTATTTTATATGAATATGAAATATTATATATATATAATATTTTATAATCATAAAAAATAATAGATTTTAGATAGAATTAGTAGATAGTCTTTAGACGAATTTTTGACAAAAAAGTTGAATTTACATGACAAAAATATGCATTTTCTACCAAAATAATTGAATTTTCGACTAAAAAAGACGACTTTTTAACTAAATAAATAAATTTTCAACTGAAAAAGATCAATTTTCTAGCAAAAATGGAATACCTACATTTTTCGTAAACACGAAAATTTAATTTATGCATTATTTTGCGAGTGTTTTGGCAGAAACTGATCTGAGGAAGTTACCGTTTCACCTTAAACGCAAAGAATGCACAACAGGCGGTCATCCGTCCGAGTGCTATACGCGCTCGAAATGCCTTAGAATGAGCGACTTTTCCCGAGTCTAGATTCGCCGCACAGCTGACGCCGTCGGTTTCATAGGGATTTAGAAGATCTCACACACAAATAAAGGTAATCTTGAAGACGCTCTTTTAAAGACAGAATGCAGATGCAGCAATAATTTTTAGGTTATCTATATTTTTCCTATATCCTGTAAGTATTCATCTATAACCTCGAAAAATATATATTTCTGTAAGTAATTCCTGTCAAGAGTTTACGAACTTTAGTTTAATCCCATCGAGAAACACAAGCTCTTAATCTCTTGCAGCTCGATGACCTTCGAGAACTCGTGCGTGGTCAGCAAACAGATGTACAAAGACTGATGCTGGAAACGGTTATAACAATTGAGGTCCATGGGCGCGACGTTCTGTACAATTTGATTAAAGGAAATGTGGTGAATGTTAATGATTTTGCCTGGATATCGCAATTAAGATATTATTGGGTAGATAAGGCAGACCTGAGGGTGCGAGCGGTTAATGCTGAGTTTTTGTTATGGGTAAATATATTCTGCATTGATAAATTTAAATTTAAAGCTTTTTCGGGTTTCAATCGTGTGCAAAACTGCAAAACTTGCTCTACGATGCCAGTAAATAAAGAAAGATAAAATTTTCGGCAATATACAGCCAAGTCTAGTTATAAACAACTTTCACTGCAGAATCGCGTTTGCGTTCACGAAATAACTTAGTTTTTGATTTTTTTTTAACTTGGCTTGAAAATATCTCAATCTTACAGTTTTATTTGCCTAAACTTGAACTCTACTTAAACTTAGAAAGCGTCCATTAATTACGATAGGCTATTGAAGGGAAGGGGGTGCGGGGGTCAGCGAAAACTTACGCCCACGTTAAAGTTATGTACACTTACTACAGAAAAAGCCGTATCAAGGGGGTGGTGGGGTATACAATTAAAAAATAACCCTTATATAATTAATGGACGTTCACTCGTTACCGCAACATTTTAATGCAGGGTTTTGCTACTGCAAATTATATATTTGAAAAATATGATATTTTACACCAAATTTTCTCTCAAAAATCGTTTCTGAAGTCCATATCTCCGAACCTATTCGAGCAAGGCCATTATTATTATTTTTGTTTTGTTTTTTGGGGAATGAACTGTGGAGGTGTAGAGGAAACGTCCCTACAGTAGATATCCAGTCAACAAAAACCGAAGGGATCTCGGCGGGATCTTTGTAAGAGGGCTTGCAAGGCTCACGTCCAAGAAGACTTATTGGGCGGACAGGGATATCTCGTGGCGGGAACTCCCGTCTTTTTCCCGCAAGTTTCTTGCAAGCGTGTTTTTGCGAGTACTAAGCTATATTTCAAATTGAAGATTAAAAACAAAATAGCGACAGGTTTAGCACAATTATATTATATTATATTTTATTATATTTCTCTTGATGTAAATAAATAATTAGAGTCTACATTTTTAATAATAAGAGATGTTTAAATGAATTTATACGTACACTTCATCTTTTTCTAACAAAGAAAATTAAATAAGCACGTATATGTGCATGAACTAATCATCAATTACAGTTTATGCAAAGCACTGACGTTTTCTAAAGTTATAGACTATTGAAAAAAAGTTGGAATAATAAAGTAATTTACCCCGTATGAAAACTTGTTCCAAGGATGTCCCTGTTAGTTATCAAAATATAAAATTTTAGAGTGTGTGTTTAAAAAATTCAAACCACCATAAAATTTTAATGTTTTAAATGATGTTCTAATTTAAATTTTAAACTACTATTACAATCGTAATATGTGTTTCCATAAGAAAAGGTACCATTTTGTCGGTATAGAATTACATATAGGGGCAAATAGCCGGATTAATTCTCGATATTTTAAGCCCAGAACGAGCCCCCTATATTAAAAAACGAGTCTCCAGAGCAGTTTTGAAGTTCTAATTTCGAAAACCAACTTTTCGAGAAAAACGCATCTAAATTTGACGAGTGTCATAAGGGCACGTGATAAACTTTTAGTTAAAACATAAAAGATGCCAACTTTCAGTCACCTCTGGGACGGATCACTCTCTGGCATGGATTAACGTGTGATTTTCCATCAAAACCCCAAAATTGATAATTTAGATTTTTGTTCCCAATACCGCACATATCTCCTAAGCTACAAACGACCAACGTGATACCTTTTCTTGTGGAATTACACATATTATTATAATTATTAAGTATTCCAATCAATATTTCCATAATACTCGTATTTAACGTAACGAAAAATGTGCGGGAGGACTTGCATTTTAACGCCGACAGCTAATACCTTACAACTCCCGTAGCTGCAAATGTGCGAGCGAACTTGTACGAAGGGGAAACGGTAGGTTTGACTGAGCACATAAATTACTGCAGCGACATCTATAAGAAGAATCAGAAATACAGTATAGTGCCCCCTGGCAAATATAAGTGCAAACTCATACCCGAAAATCGGTAGAATTCTGTTGGTAACATTTTTGACCTGGCTGTGGGGGGGGGGGGTAAGGGTGGGTTGAAAATAAAAGTTATTAGTATGGTTTCACTTCATAGGTACTCCTCTTCCATCCCTAAAAAAGTTGGCACGTTTCGATCGAACCCAGAAGTATGAGTTCAATTTTACAAAAATCCAAAATTTCCCCATGTTAATTAAATGGGATTTTGAAGTGCCCGGTGTTACGTGTAAATATTCGAATGTCGAAAAAAAAAATTAGGGATTTTTCTCCAAAAATGGAAATTTGGGGGGGGGGGGACTTGTCCTGTAGCTCAAAAAGCGTTTTTTGGACCACCCTACGTACATAAAACGATTTTCAAGGAAGATATTTAACCTAACCGACGCGCGGCAATGCTCGGAGTTTGTCAGCTGCATTCTCCTCCTCCACACATTCGAGCGTGAACTCGCTTAGAGTGGGGTTTATGGCTTCTTGGAATTATACTCCCCTACAGCCCCGAAAACGGCAATGCTTGGAGTTTGGACTGTATATTCTTTCTATACACTATACAGTCAGAAAAATAATTGTATGTGTTCTATTTCATATTATTTTTAGAAGTTTTTGAACGAAAACTGCTTGATCAAATAGAGATTGTTTAAACAAATAGAAAATTGTTAAACAATAGTAGAAAAGTATCCAAATTATGTAAATATTCAATAATAAGTAGCATAGGATACCAATTTCACGAGAGCTGCTCACTAAGAAATCTTGGATTGTTTCGCGGGAAATCTTAAGAGAAGTCTTTGAGGAACTCTTGGAAATCTCACAGCAATCTAGCATTCGTGAGAAATCTTGAAAATCTTTGGCTAAGCGTGGACAGATGTGAGGCGCTGTGGAGCAGTCCGACATACGCTCCTGTGTAAGGAACGAACAGCCAACTGAATCCGAAAGCCGCCGACTTTGGCCGAGTCTACGGAATCCCACACGTGAGTACCGATCGCGAGCAGTGTCGGAAATCTGGGAACTTCCGGCAATCTCAACGAAATCTTGGAAATCTCTACAAGATTTCAATGCAGATTGCCGCATTCACAGGTTTAAGATTGCCAGATTTCGTAGTGAGTAGCCCCTCGCAATTTGAGAAAAAACGCACATCTCTGGCCCGATTTTAAGAAATTTTGAAAATGAACAATAATTAATTGTTTAAATGATTACATAATGTTTTCAAAAAATATGTAGCACTCAAAACAAAGACCAACTATTACATTTCATTCAGAAGATACGATTATTTTTTACATTTTTTGGGAAAGAATAATGTTTAAATGAGTTACATTTATTTAACCAATGAAAAGTTCTTCGAAAAGTCATTAGGGTTATTTAATTTATCCGTCAGTATTTATTTGTATTAAAAAAGTCGGAAGAAAATACTGAAAATTAACAATAATACGTAAAAATGAAGCTTTTCGATATTTGGGTCATATTTTGGGGGTTGTGGGGGAGAAGAAGGGGGGGGGAGTGATTAAAAATGAAAGTTATTGATGTGGTTTTATTCCGCACCCTCCTCTTCAATCTCTGAAAAACTTGGCAACTTTTGATCAAATCCTGAATTATCCAGTCCCATTTTTCGAAAATCCAAAATTTTCCCATGTTAATTATATGGGATTTTCAAGTCCTCGGTGGTGCATATTTTTGGCACGCAGGTATGGCCTTGATTACGAACCAGTAATAGTTTCGCACCTTCGAGAGCACCGATCACAAGGACAAACTTAAACCGAATATTTTGGGTACAGTTGTTAGAGCTCCTTTCTAAGGTCTTTTCCTTCTCCTTGGCAGTGACGTTGTAGCCTCGAGTGTGCAATGGAGACTGCTGTCCGAAAATCATAATTCCAGAAAATTTGGCACTTCTCGTTTTGGACAATTGACTCTATCTCCCTCGGAGCGTTTAGCAGGGTCGAATCGCTACTAACACCTCAAGAGCAACAAAGATGAATATAAAGCACTATCAGCGTGTGCATGATACACTCTGCACCTGTCGCTGGAAACTTCTTGACATAAAATACAATTGCGGTATACTAAGATGGAAATGACACCGTCCTGGCATGCAAAAATGAAACCCTCTGTACCTGAATTAAGTCCTGATGATCTCAGGAAAGCAAAAGATTGTTCCTTTGACAAGGACTGATTTTCAACATTTCTGTGAAAGTTTCCGTGCAATTTCTTATCGGATAGCTGTTGACGAAAATATTCAACCTATGATTTCTTTACTTCGGCCTTTAGAAGTGAGGCATCTAGATTGAGTAATGCACTGTCTTGATGTTCATATTCAGGCCAAGAGTATCGGCCGCCTGCTCCGCGGCTTTGTAAAGGAACGCTCATTTGCCAATCATCTCGTGTTTCCTGAACCATCTCTCCCTCTTCTGTATTATCCTCCTTGCGTCAGATAACACCCGTATTTTGTCAACAATATGCTGCTTGATTGTCCGCAGTTTTGACTGGTTTAGTGTGTGATTGTAGATCCTCAGTTCTTGAGCGAACTTTCGAACCCTTACCGAGAACGGTCTACCAGAGGTTATGTAGTCAATCACATACTGAATACAGGACGCATTCTGTCTTGCCCATCCAATCTTCTTGTTCAGTTGATGCAAGCGTCTTTTGGTCTTTTGATCCATCGATGACCTTGAACCTGAAGCGGTGGAGGTGAATGGAACTCGGATTTCGATTCAGCGACCCTAAAAACATATGTAGAAGATTTTTGAAGTTCATTGCACGGCTCTTCCTGTATTTGACCTTGAAATGACCTTGAACCTGACATAAGGATAAAGTGGTCTTGTCTAATAGTCCTCCCCTTTTTTTTTGTAAACCAGTGTAATTAAATTAGAGTACAATCAAGTTACAACTTCCCTAACTTTAGAGCAATAATAGTTTACCTGTATCGGGGATAAGAAGTTCATATTTAAGGTACCTTATAACTTATAATTATGAGTAACATATTAATATTGATTGCTAATTAATAACTATTTACAGTTAATTTTCTGCGCAGAATATTATTTTAAAATAGAATCTTCTTTTAAAATGTTCCAATGTTTATAAGTATATTTATTTCTAAAACTTAAAACTTATATCTTTCTTCGACATGGGACCACAGACACCAATCGCCGCGTCTTTTCAACATAAACAATTGCTACGTCTTTCTAACGCTAAAAATGCGCAATTCGTCTTTTTAATATTAGCAGAAATCTGTTTCTACGTCTATCTGACTATTTGACTCGTGAATCACGTATTTTCTATCAAGGTTTTGTTTTCTACGTCTATTCTTTGTATGCTCCAAATGATGGCATAGTCTTATTTGCACCCATTGATCTGAGGACCCACTTCATGTATAAACTATCCTTGAAGGTAGCTAAAACAGATTTTTTGTTTATTTCAACGAACCTATTTGTCCGACAGAAAAAAAGTTTATTTCAAAATGCAATTATTTGTACAATAATAAAGTAAAAAGTTTGAAACATTTAGAAAATATGCCTCTTGCTACTGTTAAAAAATAGGCAAAACTTCAACCCAAAATATATTTTTTTTCTTCCAAAAAGTCATTTTTTACTTGCATCTCTTCCTTCAGTTTCGACTTTTAGATAATGTATTGGCAAGTCTCCGGAGAAGAAGGTCAGTAAATTATTAAAAAAAACGGTTTCTCTAAAAAAAAGGCAACGTTTCGAACCGTGTGTGGTCCCTTTTCAAGCATGTTCAAAAATTTGTATTATAAGAAATATTATCAAAACTAAAATAAAAAATACATATTTCAGTAAAAAACGTTAAAAAATACGTAAAAGTCTTGAACAAGGAATTAAAAAACATAAGCATTTAAAGTAAACAAGTGTATTCAACAATATTTGGTAAGTCAAAATTATATAAAAAGTAGATAGTGTAGTAATAAATAGCAGGGAGCAATATTTATATAACATGTATTTACCTGAGATAAATAGTTGAAAAGACGAAAAAAAGTGACAGTGATATTTGAGTGAAAGAAAATTGGAGTAAAAGCGGTGTGTAGGATCAACCAACTCATCAGCAATGCCAGTCATTATATATATTTTTTAGATATATAACGACAAAAATTAGTAGCTTGAATTTTTTTAAATTTTAATGTTAGTGTATGTCAACATCAAACATCTGCTTAAGTGAGAAAGAAAAGGAATTAGAAAAAATTCTTTGAAAATGATGAAAAAAAGTTTGTGTGTTGAGATTAGGTTCATGAAAATAACAGTCACTTTTAGACGCCATGAATCAACGTGTGTTCAGAAAGTCATCAATAATTAGTGTGACTGTATGTACTCCTAAAGACATCAGGGAATGATATTTTTTGAAAAGAGGAAGTATGAAAGAAAGTTTTAAAACATTTAAATAATGAAAATAAGTCAAAATTTAGTAAAATGATGAGAATTAAAAATTACATAAAGAGCTGTAAAAGTTTGGAAGTTTGGAGTTTTCAAATCTGAGATATACAGACTTTTTTTCTTTTTTAATGAAATAAGATTCAATCGTTAAACGTTTATTACGATTTTTCGCAACAGCTAAGATTTTTGGATGTTTAAAATCAAAATCATGTCCAGTTTCAATTCTCTGTCTTTCAAGAGTCTTTATATTGTCTTTATATTATGTCTTTATATTATCTGTCTTTATATTATCTACATTATGGTTTCGTCGTGTGTGTTCTTTAAACCTTAAATTTTGAAATACCATTATACAAAAGATACGTTGATGACATTTTCATGATTATTCCAGAATCAAAACTACATGAAGTTTTAGAAATTTTCAATTCATTTGATTCGAATCTTAAATTCACTTTTGAAAAAGAAATTAACTGCACACTTCACTTTTTAGACTTATCGGTCACCAGAACTGATAATGAATCTCTTCTAACTAACTGGTATCACAAATCCACATGGTCTGGTAGATATCTACATTTTCTATCACAACATCCTTGGTCACAAAAGAAAGGAATGATTTTTGGACTCATTGATAGAGCTATTAAACTATCTTCCATTAAATTTAGACCACAAAATATTCAACTAATTCCAAAAACTTTAATTCAAAATGATTACCCTATTAATCTAATTAATAGACTAATTAAAATTAGAATCAACAATATATGCAATCAATTGGGGGAAAAAGAACCCAACAATTCCAAAAATTTCACTGTAGTTCCATGTATCTCTGGAATAACTGACAAACTTGCCACCATTTTACGTCATAATAACATAAGAGTTATATTCAGACCAATTAAATGACCATCAAAATTGAGATTGTGAGTAGCAACATAGTATGGTTGCTCAAGAGAAATCATCCATGGAATTCAGTAGCAGACGGTAATATCTTTTTAGTGGGAATCACGTAATTACTAAAGGAGGAAGTGCCACACTTTGCACTAATTTGCAAAATGTCACAATCAGCAGCCATGCTTACTGACATCTTGTCATGTTCGGTCTCCTCGCCACTATTGGAATCCATGACAACATGTTCGACTGCAGGCACTGTCAAAAGTGAACAGTTGCTCTCGTACGTTACTCCTTCTTATTGTTCCTTCCTGTACGATAAGGCTGAGCGACGTTTTTTCAGTTATATACGATTTCTGTTTAATTTTGCAGTTTTTATTTTTGTAGTTTTGACCTCTCTTTTACCCGCTGCTCGTTCAATTCGAACCATGTGATTTTTGTGAGTTTTCACCGGAGATAAAGACAAAGTTTCAGCGATTTCTGAGGTATAACATTCCCCCATAATCTTCCGCCCCACAGCGCAAGCTAAACTAAAATCTGCTGATTAACTCTTGCTGCAACATCTTCAATTTCGGGCTTTGCTGACTATCATCGCATTTAAACTGTCGCTAGGATTCCTTTAGGCTCCTTCTGAAAACTTCTTGTCATAGTCAGCTAATTAGCCAAAAATAGTATTCAAGTCTTCAAATAATTTTTGCTTTTCTAATCCTCTATGTTTCGAATCGCTTCTGTTATACCTCTACTACTGTATTTATTTTGAGCTACTGCGT
Organism: Andricus grossulariae; assembly: GCA_011634705.1. NCBI lineage: Eukaryota > Metazoa > Arthropoda > Insecta > Hymenoptera > Cynipidae > Andricus > Andricus grossulariae. The sequence goes on along the minus strand of JAABKJ010075445.1, from coordinate 83,585,322 downwards.
AAGTGAAATCCCGATTTAGGGATATTATTGCAATTGAAATGAGCTGCTTTTGTTTAATAGCTATTTTATGAAGTTGTTTTCGGACACCACCGGAAGCATGGTTAATGTCAAATTGTTCGACAATAGGATGAGAGGAGACCCCTCAACAAGCTGATATAGTTGAGCTATCGTTATCTCCAATCAACACCCTTGTTTCGAGATTGAGAGCTTCTAAAGAAGGTGCGTGCATTAAACGTTTAGTAATCTCAGCTTCCATAGCTTTCGCGCTTCCTCAGACATTCAGACGACAACCATGAGTAGATGAATCCTCTCCGAAGAAGCACCTGAGGCAAGCTCTATTCAAACATCCATATGACACAACCGTTCAGATTCACCACCCATCATAGCTCCATATCCATTCAAACTGTCATAAACTATGCCGGTGCATCTAGTGTTTCAACCCATATCGTAAGATCCCCTGCTACGAACTTTTTTTTTCATTTCGGGAGTTTATATTTTCTTTGATTGTATTTGGTAAGCTGAATCTGGATGAGAGGAGTTCAACGTCGTTAAATTATCGAAAGATTTTTCATTCAAAGCATCTTATGCTTTTGTAGCAGTTAGATGAGAAGTATTTACCGTTGAAATACTCAAGGATCATTCGTTTAAAGCATCTGATTGCAGGGTTTCACAAAACCCTGCCATCGACAAGCCTTCCAAAAAATCGAGAGACGTCTCAGTCGATTCTAGATGAAAATTAGTCAAGGTTGAATTACTAGACGAGGAATTGTTCGAAGAATGTGAGGTTTTTGCAGCAGTTGATTCGACTTGAACTACCGATGAAACGTGCTTGGGAACTATAAAACCTTTTCGGAATTCTTTTGGCCTACATAAATAACAATTCTTACTTAGAATACACATAAATTGGAAGTTAATAAAACTCAAATACGAAAAAACGTTTGGTATTTTAATCAACATTAGTCTTTTTCTTTTTAAATGTAATAATAGGTTAAAAGCATAAAAAAGTGTAAATGTCAATATTGTATAATTATAATGTGCCGCCCGGGCAGTTCCAGACAATTGACGTGAAGCACTAAATTTTGCAAAATCAATCTGATCTGAATTTCTACGTTTTTTCTTGTTCAGGTATTTATTATATAACTAATAATAAATTAATTAAAAATAATTTTTCAATAAAATGTGACAGGTAGTTTCGCCGACAGAAAAAAAAGCTGGTAAAAATAAAAAAGTTGAAAAATAAATGTCAGATTCATACAATAAAGTTTTGTGTTTTACAGTAACGTCAGCTAGCTAAATTGTAAAAATGCAGAAATTGTAGAAATGTTAAAAAGTTTTATATAATCCTTAATTGTCATTCCAAACAAAAATAAATTGTAAATTACGGAATAAATGAAAATTCTAAATTAAAAATATTTTTATAAAAAAACTATGTTTTATAGTAGCAATGGTAAGCCTTGGCTAGCTAAATTTTGATAATGTAGGAATGTAAAAAAGCTAACAAAAATGTATAAATTGTAAATTGCAGTATAAACAAAAATTGTAAAATAAAAATATTGAGACAAAAAACTGTATGTTTTTGAGTTGCAATGATTAGTTTCGGCTAGCTAAATGGTAAGCAAAGTTCTAAAGATAACATTTGCAATCACGTATCGTTTTTGTATTTAAATCGATTACAAAATTAATTTTAAAAATGTCTCATTTCGCTTTAAAATACAGTACACATGCTCACAGTGATTTTTCGATTCTTTCGATGTTCTTGGAATTTAGTTCACGTTCTTTTCTCGCAGCTACGTCACAACTCTTTTGTGCGACATTTTCTGCAGCAGATCCCGCTTCTCGCTCATGTTTTTTATAAATATGCCACGGCACTTGCGAGATGGATACAGAAAGCTGTCATTCTTGGGTCGCTTCGTGTCCTCAAAACACACGAAACTTGCGCCGACCTGTCGTTGTGATTTCGTCGTGTCCTGTGACCACTCATCTCGCGGTTGTGAGACGTGGCCATGAAGGGATTTACCGCGGTCCTACTGGGAGCCGATGTCATTTTTTAGATGACAGTTGCTCCCCGTGGGACCCTGCGGTGGTTTTTAACCGTTAGTTTTTAATTATATATAATTATTTCTTACATTATTTTTTCACGATCTTATCTCTTGTGTGGTTTTTGCAAAAATTGAATTTTTATTTTCAATGCTATTTTTTACGAATAAAACAAAAACCACGCATCCTATCAAAAGTGATCAATAACAAATTTGTAGATCTTTTTTATATGCGCAATTTTTGTTTCGTCATAATTTTTCATATCATGCATAGTTTGACCGCAAAATGGAATTTTGGATTTTTCATTATTTTTTTGTGCCATCAAAATTATAATTTTTGATTTTTCATAAAATTCAAGAAGAGGTTACGGCAATATTGTAGGGTGCTCAAAAAGCAATGATTATCGCCTCTTGATTTTTTTTATATCGTGCGTTTTTTAACTTAAAATGTTGATTTTCGTTTGTTTGAATAATTTACACCCCGGTAATTTTTCTTCTATCAAAAAAAGTCATGAGAATTTGTTTTTCGCCTTTTTGAGTACTACTAATATCCGTCCATAGAATTTTTGAATATTACAAAAAAGTGGTCTCAAAAACGTTAACAATGCGCTCACTTTTTAAATTTGTATCCAAAATGGCTGGCTTACGAACTTGACCTTTATTTTAGGACACTTGAAGAGTATAGTAAAGCCCAATCCAATCTGTCAATTCTTTCGGAATTTATCGTGCTGACAGACTAAAAATCTACATACACACCCACAAACATACACACACATATACAGAAAGACCCATTCGCCAAAACCTGTTTTTTGGGTTAAGAAGATCTCAAAACGTGGTCATTTGACAAAAACGGCGGGGGGGGGGGGTCAAATTTTACACAAACCTAATACCTTCTGTGACGAGAATGTAAAAATTGAAACGGTCATAAACAATTTTAAGATACAGAAAGGTATCACTTTCAATAATACCCAAGTGCGAAGTTAGATATGCACTTGGCGGCCAATTCTGGTTCAGACTCTGGCCGCCATGACTGGAGTTGATTTAAAAAATAACCAAAAATCATTGAATCGTTTTTAGGATGCATCTATATGCGACTACATATCGTCCAAATATTTGCTATAATTTCAAAAAGTGAAACATCATTCAAACATTTTGTTTACTTGTAGCACCCGCTACTGCTATAACTCTAACGATATGAGAAAACAGGTATTTAAAAAATACTTATTAATTGATTGTGAATATTTTGACTTTGAATATTAATGGGTTCTGGTGTAGAGTGAATACATATATTACATTGTTAAATATTATATTACAAATCAAATTTCTAACGCTACGGGGTATCGAACCTACATCTATACCTAAATCTACCGCCTAGCAGACGGGAGTCTTAACCATTGCGCCAAACCTACGAGTTGAAACCCGATGAAAAAGCCATCCTCATAAGCAGCTCAAACAAGTTAAAAAACCCAAATTTAAACTCTCTTTTTCTAACTAAATATTTATTATTATAGTACGTTATGTAAATGTAAAATATACGTACTGTCAACAGAAATATAAATAAAATAATTTTTAAATCATTAATGTATATCGATTACAATTTTTCTTCGTGAAATATTTCGTTTTTTCGCGTTTAGACTAATTTACAACTTTCTACAATGACAGGAAATGTAATTTTTTATGAACATTTGAAATTTTTAACGACAGAACCTAGAAACTTGATCGTGAACTTTCAAAATTTTGTAATAAAAAATTTTTTTAAACTTTCGTGTAAGGTTTGGGTTTTATATGTTTTAGACCATACTACAACGTTCAAGATTGACGTGGAGCCAGCCGTTAGCCAGTACTGGGCGAATAGCCGATTATCTGTACTGGTGACCAGCAATGGGCCAGTACTACGCCGATGGTGAATTCCGGCGGAGTGCGGAAATTTCCACCCGTAGTAAAACTAACACTGGGCCCAGTCAAGCGCCTTTGCTGGGCCAGAATCCGCCTTTTCCCATTTAAACATGTTTAGCCAAAGTAAAAACGAAGTTTGAAACAGCAGTGCGCCGAGTCTGGGCCACACTCTGGCTCTTTCTATTAAAACATGGTTTGCCGTAGTAAAAGTCACACTGGGCCCAGTGATGCGCCTTTGTTGGGTCAGACTCTGGCTTTTCCTATTAATACATGTAGTGCCAGAGTAAAAACGAAGTTGGGAACAGCAGTACGCCGAGTCTGGGCCAAACTCTGGCTCTTCCTCTTAAAACGTGATTTGTCATAGTAAAAGTCACACAGGGCCCAGTGATGAGCCTTCGTTGGACCAGACTCTGGATTTTCCTACTAAAACAAGTATTGCCAGAGTAAAGACGAAGTTCGGAACAGCAGTGCGCCGAGTCCGGGCCAAACTCTGGCTCTTCCTCTTAAAACATGGTTTGCCGTAGTAAAAGTCACACCAGCGGGGCCATGGCCCCAGGGCCCCCACAAATTAGGGGCCCCCACAAATGTAACTAGTCGGTAAATCAAAATCGCGGCGACATGCACACACTTCTACGTCGGCTCCTACTTCAATGACCATTTTATTTATTTTTATTTTTTATTTTTTTAGAAGGCAGCAAGGAATTACAAAAGGCACCCACATTTTATTCGGCCCTAGGGCCCCACACCCCTAAATGCGGCCCTGGTATTACTCATGCCTTAAGGCACTCGAAAATCTACAAAGCGCGAGTCGCAACCGAATCCATTTCAACATGTATACTGACTAACTTCAAGTGAAATGAATTTCCAAAGGAGTCTCGAGAGTTCACTTATTTGCTTTGAAAGACATTATTATAATTATTTCCTTGGTGATCGATTCTCTGGCTTGAGCTTAGTCAGCCTGCATGATTTGAAGTTGATTTGGTCAGGCGTGATTCCAGCGACAATTTAGAAGATAAGTGAATTTTATAATATTCAAATCCTCTCTTTTTTATTTTTATTCATGCGAATATGAAATGCTTGTTTATAAAATCGCTGCTCAAGTAGAACAATTATATTAATTGCGTAGTCGGAATTTTCTGTTAGAAAAAAAATTATCTAGTGTGGAGTCATTTGCCGAAATAAAATTCGCAACTAACAAAAGACTGGTTTTTGAAAACTGCTCTCTAGAATCGTGAACAAATTTGTAGGATAAGGGATACATTTTTGAATAAATCATATTTCAAATTGAAGTTTTTTATTAGTAGCGACGATCTTGCGTTCTTGGAAAGTTATTTCGAGAGAATTTCGACTTCGCACAGGACGCTTCCTAGAATAGGAAAAATGTAACAATGTTTTTCAACGAACAGTATTTTACGACTGATGAAAATATTTCGATTGTAACGTATTTTGTAGAAGTTTATTTGGAATTTGCTTTTACAATAACTACATAAAAGAAAAGTGTGTTTTTCTTACAAATTTTGATCCACAGTGTTACTATATTTTGTTAAGTCTATCTTTTTCAGTAATAATATTACATTTCCTAAGGAATTTGTGTTAAATTCTTTGCCTTCTAATTAGTGATTTCTTAGATATGTTCCTCACAGTTAAACTTACTTTTATTATAAGAATGTAAATTTTCGTGAAAATTTCTAGAAAAAATTCAAGTGCGGGATTAAATTGCTGTGAATTGCTTCGTTAATTTTTAAATTAGCATGTTATCTATGACAATGCTTTTTTTAAATATGGTGAAAATCATGGCTCCGTCGTTGAGCTGCGAAGCCAGTTTAAAGTTTAAATTCATTAATCGCATTTATCATTTGTATATACATATATGCATCTCTGTTGTTGCTAATTTATAGTTAGCTTATTATGAGTTCATTGTTCTGAGCGACTTTTTGGTGAAAAGACTTACCAGGCAGATAAATGGTGAAAAGCGATGAAAAATGTCTGCAATATGAAAATGTTTAATTCTTACAATTTATTTTGGAACTTTTTTTACCTGAGGAGTTCATTCCTTTCTACCGAATGAATAAGTCAGACTTTAGCCCGCTTAAGACTAAAGTTACTTAAAGGTGACTGTTGGGAAATTTCTAGAAGTTATTTAAACGTGAAAAAATATTTGTGATATCACATTTTGGAGAGAATTGGCGAATGGCAAGTCAATCCAAACTAGCGAAACAAATTTCTATGATTCAATTTAATTTAAATTCTGAATAAAAGAATTTATGCGAAATTAATTCTAAAGCTCATTCATGAACTACATAGCTGATTTTGGGGTCGATCATATATTACGTAACGCTTGTAAGGGGTTGGAGTGTTGAAGAGGAGCTGTTATGGTCCTGTTACGATGGAAGAGGGAGGATGGTTAAAGAAATGTTACGCAGGCGTGGATCCAGTGGGGGCGACTTGCCCCAGCGCCCAGGCTCGAATTTTTCAAATTAGATAATTGAAGTTTACTATATACGATACTGGAGAGCGAATTTCCTTCTTGAATACGGTTCTAGACAAGGCGTCAATTCTCAGCGCCTACTTGTCAAATTTAGTCTAAAAATGCCTTTAAAAAGAAATAAGAACTTCGGAGAAAGCTTCATATTTTGGAATTTATAAATATTTTTACAAACATAAAAATGTGTTTACTGTATTCAATAGAAATTTAATTAAAAGACTTCAATGTCAGAATTATTGAAGTATGTGTTATTTTGATTATTTCTTTGAACAAAAATTGTTAAGCTACCAAGCACAAAATACGTATTATCATTTGAAAAGCATAATTATATTCTGAAATATCATAATTCAGAGTGGCCGCTGGACCGAGAAATGACAGTTAATTTTTTTTTTCACCGGGATTTTTACAAGTTTTTAGAAGAAAAATATATGCAATCACTTGAAATATCACAAATTTCATATCACGAGATATATAATGCAATTTAAAAATTATAACGGGGAAAAGTTAGTTAGCTTATGCTTATAAAAGGGCCTATTTATTACAAATACTTGGTTTCGACATAAAATGATCCACACGTACACCTGATCTAAAGGAAATAACCGCAGTATAATTGACTTCGTTATTGCGGATGAAAGACTAAGGGAACTAGTTAAAGATACAAGTCCCAGTAATCTAACATTTTGGCTTCTGTTTTTGCTTCTATTTCATATTCAGAGGAAAGGTCACTTTCAGCATCATCCTCATCATCATCGTCATTATTAATATCCTTATCATAGGCATCATTTTTGATTATTACAGATGGAGAATTGTCATCTTGGCTAAAGTCTTGTTCTGAGTAATGCACGATAGATTCTTTAGTGGAGAGAATTGTGGTTTCCAGGCTTCCTGAATAGCTTTTTCTGGTTAGCTTTAAAAATCCGATGCTTTCGATGAATTGCTTTCCTATCCTTATTATTCAGCCTGTTACTATCTTGCATTGTGCTAAGACCTCCTGCTACCTTTGAAATTTGGTGGAAGTCTCTCTCATCCTGCTGATGATTATTTGCTAAGCAAGAATATTTCTCATGTCTTTTTAAATTATCGAGTCTTGAATAAGTTATGGAACAACTTGAACACGTGGAATTCCTCTGGTCACTGATACAGTAAAAATTGCTGTTCATTCATGAAAGCTGAGTTTATATCCTCCTCCTCGTGTCATCCTCCTCTTCCTTCTCATCCAAATCCTCCTCCTCCTCCAACCAGCTAAAAAACATTTTTTTTAAACCATTAAGTTGAAACTAGTTTCAACTCTTTGATTAAAAATGCAACTGCTTTTTAGCTGCTTAGAGGAGAAGGAGGAGTTGGATGAGAAGGAAGAGGAGTTGGCAGAGAAGGATATGAAGAGGAGGAGGAGTTGGAAGAGGAGGACATGAGGAGGAGGATATAAGCTCAGCTTTCATGAATGAACAGCCATTTTTACTGTGTCAGTGACAAGATGACTTCCACATGTTCAAGATGTTCCAGATCTTATTCAAGACTCGATAATTTGAAGACATGAGAAATACTCTTGGTTAGCAAAGAATCATAAGCAGGATGAGAGAGACTTCCACTAAATTTCAAAGGTACCAGGAGGTCTAAGCACAATGCAAGATAGTAACAGGCTGAATAATAAGGATAGGAAAGCAATTCATCGAAAGCATCAGATTTTCAAAGCTAACGAGAAACAAGCTATTCAGGAAGCCTGGAAACCACAATCTCTCGACTGAAGAATCTGGCATGCATTACTCAGAAGTCTAAACATGAAGTGCAACCGCTTGCGAATAAGCAAAAAGTAGAAGCAGAACAAGAATGTAGCCAAGATGACAATTCTCCATCCGTGATAATCAAAAATGATGCTGATGATAAGGATATTAATGGTGACGATGATGATGATGATGATGATGATGATGATGATGATGATGATGATGATGATGATGATGATAATGAGGATGATGCTGAAAGTGACCTTTCCTCTGAATAAGAAATAGAAGTAAAAACAGAAGCCAAAATGTTAGATTACTGGGAAGATCCAAATAAATTTGTAGATCGATTACGCTTTATTTTGCAAGCTCCAGTAGCTGGAAATATAAACAATGTACATGAAATTACTTCAATAGCTAATAAAATGCGAGAGGTTGGTATTATTGAATAATATTTTTTTAGTTTAGCAGCTAGTTAAATGTAATTAAATTAATATACGAAATTGCTGATTCAATATTTCATGTAGTTAATATTTTAAGTTCTATACTATTCGATATTATATATAGTTTTTACGTTTATCATTATTATTATTATTAAATAGGTCAAGTAAATAAATCTAATTTTGAAATTAATGTGTATTACTTTATTCCCTCACCTGAATTCATTGTAGTTTTTTTCAGGCAACCAGCTTATAAAACATCTAACAGAAGATTAGTGTATATATTCATTGAATCTAATATTTTGAGTCCCTACTTGCCTTAATTACATCATTATCGTACCTCCATTCCGTCCCTTCCTTCCACGCTTCAACGGTTTATTTAATTGAGGATAATTTAAGATTCAACCGGAGAAACGTGGTTACAATTATAAGAAAAACAGCGTACCCGAAAGTGTTGCACTCTATCATAATCTTCATTGACCCAAGACCCTTGTTAATAAAACTAAGTTTTCGTTTATTAAGTTGAATCAACAGTACGTTCATGATTCTATTAACCTGAAATCCTTATCTGTTTAACTGAATTGATTTAACCACAATTAAATGTTGTTTCTACGAACAATAATAATTTAAATCTGTTATATAAAGCAGATTTTAATATAATTTATACTTCGCTAAACATTATTATCAAATTACATTTCTTCATTATAAAATGTTGATTTAAGACTTACATAAATTCAACATTATATGGGGATGGTGATTACCTACAGTTTTCTTAGTTTTTTGTTATTTGGAAGGCGATGTGCTCCTTTATTTTTACATTCAAATGCCACATATACACACACATTTTTTAAAGAAGAAAATGTAAGAAGCTCAACACAGCTTTTAAAACCTCTACAGACGATTTAGAGCATATAATCATTGAATCTAATATTTTCCGTACATACTTGACTTAACTGTAATATTATCGTATCCTCTTCATCCTCCTCATCCTCTTCACGCTCTATTCTTCCCGTTCTTCCACATACATTCCAATACTTTATTCAACATTATTATTATTATTATATCATTAAGCCGTTTCCCTTTCGGGGTAGGCGTGAATTGCTCGGTTGGATAGTATTCTCGTAGATGACGCCTTGACCGACCTGGTGAACGTTCCGGTGCACTTGGGTAATGGCCTTACCATTTAGAGATGTGTCGCTTATTGCAAAACTTCAGATTTTAATTTTCAATACGGGCTATTGTTCTCTAACACTTGGATGTTCTCAAGAATATTCATTCGTGTTTAGCGTGTCCTTAGCATGGGAGACAGACAAGAGCAAAGCATCAGCCATGCTACCATTCAGCCATGACCCATGCTCTAGCCAAATATTTCCAAGTTTATTGCCATGCGTGAGCCATGGAAACTTTTTTCATGCTGGAGTCTCCTATTAAGAATCCCCTGATGAGGAAGCCAATTGGTTTAGAAACATGTTGGTCCGAAAGCAGTATGAAGATGGAGAAAGAAAAAGGAAAAGAGTTGGTTTGGATTCTCTTTCCTATTTCTCCCTCCTTTTTCGAGTTACATGTCCGTTTCTAAATAACCTCTCAACAAAATTTTAACTAAAAATTAAAGCTAACAGCCACCAAGAGAGCGATAGCTTTTCATAGACCCAAAAGTGTTCACCCGGAAATTAAAAATTATGCGAAAACTAAAAATGACCTCAATCGCAATTCTTTGGAATAGAATATTTTTGCATTTTCAATGGTTTGGAAATTTGCTGATGTAATTTCGAAAAAATCGTATTTTTGGGGTTTCGTAAGAAAACCCTTATGCAGTTGGTAAAATAGCTGTCTGGTCGTTACGATGCCTAGCGAAAAAAATTATTAGGTCTACCGACTTCATTTTTTGCATAATGATGTGTTTTGTGTGTCTAATATAGGAAAGAATACTAAAAGCCCTAAGTTGAATGCTCATCATAGCGCGTCTATGCAAAAACATGACAATTTAGGACTTTCGATTAACGAAATCTCAAAATTGACTAAAGTTAGACTCAAAACCAGCATAGAGGATAGAAAATTTCCTGTGAAAGCGAACAAATTTCCTTAAAAGCTCCTAGGGTCAACGTTGAAAAACTACTTAAAAATAGAAATAAAAGCTAACCAAGATACGAAATGAAGAACTAAAAATAAATCTTAACGTATCCGTTTCCTACGAAACCCCTTTATGAGAGCGCTTGTCGCATGCTTAACGAACCGACATGTTTTATTTTTTAATGACAATTAGTCAAACTCAATTGCTGAAGCATTTGTACGAGTAAAAATAAATAAGTGATGCATACATATCACAATGATGAAAAATAAAAAAATAAACAGTTGAGTTATACTTAAGTACATACGACCTAAATATAGATATAGGTGAATAGGGATTGCTAACAAGAAAGAATTTTCAATAATTAACGGTTCAGTTTTAATGATAAAACATGGTTTACACAGGTGCCAAATAAGAAGTGTTGTCAACGAAAGCTTTTTTTAACGAATGCCAAACATACAAAAACATTCAGAGCAGTCAATATTTAATTTAATGAAATCAGCTGACAAGAATAGACGATCGTTAATCACTTGAACGGCGGAAATGATGGCGCTCGATCATTTGTGTTGTACTTTTATTCATGCCGGCTGAATTCAATAAGTGAACCATTGGGTAATTCACCAATTCTTGTTCGTTTGGCATTTGTTAAACGATGAAATAGTCTTCCCTGGGGGCTGCGTTACTTTCCCTGGCAACTGGCCTGAGGTGCTGCTGGCATTCCTCCTGCATACGCTCCTCCAGCTCCTTGTTGTGCATTATATGCAGCATATTGTTGTTGTTGTTGTGCCTGTGCTTGTGCCTGTGCCGCCTGTGCATAAGGACAGTCGGACTGGGCTGAAGCTAATTCTGTAACAAGCCCGTAAGAATGTAATGAATTTAGAAGTTGAGAAATTTATGAAAAAAGAATTGATACGTAGTCTTGTTCAATTTACAGAAAAAATACTTACTACCATATCTACATGTAATCAAAACATAATTAAAAGTAAGAAAAAATACTAAAACGATAATTTTTAATTGAAAAATCACTAATGTAAAATATAATCTCAAAACATTAAAGCAATGCTTTATTTCAGGCGGAAAATTCTTCTGAATATGTTATTCGGTAGCAATGGTTGTAAACAAGGAAACGGTAAGGAAAAAAGTAATGGCAGCTTCTACTTTCTAATGGAATATTTAAATAATTGTCACCCATCTTAACAATTCAAAAAAAGAATTTAACTGCAAAGGAAAAATTATAAATACAATTAAAAATTTGTTGAAAACTAGGTTTTAACAATACTTACCAACTGAAAACGCGAAGGTAAGCAGCAGCGCAGCAAAGAAGAACTTCATTTTCGCAAAATAAGGATACTGATTCTTCTAGAAGTTCTTTGTGACTGATAAATATTTAGAAAAATTCTGGCCAATATATAGCCAGTACCTCCATCTAGACTATGATTATTTGCATACATTCAGAAGGCTATGTGGAAGGAAAACCTTTATTGATTTTAGATATACAAGCCTAAGAAGTCTTGCAAATTAGCATTCCCTACACATGTTTTGTTTTCAACATTCTCGGTCAAGGTGAACGATCTGGATAAAACCGCTAAAATTTGTAGCACATATTGGCACTAATCGATTTTCAAAGTATCAAGTATAAATAATTGTTTATTGAAAAGTGCTATTTCACCCATAAATATTGTTCCAATTGCAATTTAAAATATGCATTATAATTTTGTTTCAATAATAAATTATTTCAAATATAAATAAAGAAACATTTGAGCACTTTTTCTGGTTAACAAAGTCATCAGTAAAAAATGTCGTTAATTTGAACGTTCAGAACTTCAAGCAGATATATTTTCTAGCTGTTCGAAAAGATGAAATACTTTTCCAAAATCATCCCAAACACTCGAAAACCAACCCGTAAAGGAATGCGACATTAAACTGAGATTGAAGTATATTAGTCCAGTCATCTGGTAGTTTGGCTCCCGAAAAAATCCCACCAAGAATGTTTTTAATGAGAAATTTTCGTTAAGGGGTCCCTTTTAAGATATCAAAAATGCTAGAACAGATCAATTGCCAAACCAGGTTTTTTTTCGAAAACAGTTCTAAAAGTTATTCGCGTGGACGGATAATTCCCATTGCATTCCAGAGCAAAACAGAAAAAAGAAAGAGTACAAAATTATGAGAAAGTTTTGTTAAAAGAATAATCCGCTATCTTCCATAGGTGTCGAGTTATGATATATTGAAAAATCCCCACTTTTTTGGTATTTTCAGCGAAAAAGCACTAGGTTTCAAAAAACACTGTGTACCTTCGCACCTAATTGCTGCACGGAAAAGTGTTCCACAGGTGAGTGAGAGAAGACTCAATTTGCTGTAATTACAAAAAAAAAAGAACAATGTCCTACCTATAATAGGTCATAAGTTATGTCCCTCGAAGTTGGCAATTTTTGCCTGTTTTTACGGGCAAAAAAGTGGAGTTCAGTTTTTTCAAAATAAATCGAGTCAGTCATTCATGATGCCAGAGAATGAAATAGAGTCTATAAAATTCTGCGTGCATCTAAAAACAAGTCTTTTAGACCTGTTATTTTGGGAATTGCAAGGTTTCAAAAATTTAATTTTTTGTTTTTGCATTCTTGACAAAAAACGAAAAAGTTGTGTTTTTGTGAAATACCTCGTTTCCTGTGGATCCCTAGACAAAGTTGCTAGAGAATAAATAAAAGTGGAGCCAATATAGCGTAATTTCAACAAAAAAAGTCTCCTAGCCCTAATAGGTCACGAGATATGACCTTCGAAAGTGCACTCTTCCTGCATAGAGGCACCTGAGCATATCGTAAAGTAGAACTACGGCAATATTTCGAAGTTTTTGTCCCAAATAAGTGTATATGTTTCATTTCTCATGTGTCAAACGTCTTTTGACATTGATAAATAAATAATTGATCATAACAAAATCTTGCTATCACCACTTGTGATTACTTTTGGCCCGTTTTTAGTACTTTCGTGGCAAAAAAGTTATTCTAATTGATTGAAAATGTGTGATGTTTTCTTATCAATAAAAAAATATTTTTTATTATTTGAGTTGGTGTTTCTTTGTATGGGCTTTAGAGTCCAGTAAACAAAAAACCGTGTTTTTTAATCAGACGTTTCGACTCATGTGGGAGTCCTCTTCAGTGATATATTTCTAAACAAAACCAAATTTACATTTTCAGTAATATGCTTTCGCTACAGTTAACAGTGACGGAAAATATATAATTGTAGAAGGTAAACTACAATTATGACTCTTTTTGTTGTATAATTTCTTGTTCAAAATACAATAATTGTTTCAAATATACATAGAGTTCAAGAATAACAATTAAAATGTGATTAGTTGTAAATAATTGCAACTAACTGACGATAAAACATAAGTGAATTAATTAAAGAATTATATAATCAAAAACGATGACGAATAAATAGGCAACTGTATTATTATAGTAATGAAGAGTCACTAATTTTGTTGTTTAAATTTGAAAACAAGGTTTTGTGTTATCCATAATTTCTCTAATCTCATCAGTTTTTTATTTTATTATTTATTTTTTTTTATTTACAATTGTATATGTTCATGTGTCATTACTAACCTTAGAAATTGTGTAAGAAAATCATCACATCAATATTGCACTAATAAAATTCGTTGCCGAACACTATGAATAAATTTAACGTAATTTTTCGTCTTTTTTTCGGAAAACACATCTTTTTCAACAAAAGTGACTAGTTCCTGTTGGTACTATTGGAAAATGACTGATTTCCAATGTCTAAGGCGCATTACGTCAAACGGGCCATGAGATTTAAGGTTTTAGTGGGAGAAGTGCATATCACAGCTCAGAGTACAGTGAGCTAAAAAGGGAAGGTCGTAAATTTAAAATCGGAGACTTTCCTGTATTTTCATTTTAAATTCTTGTTACTGAGGGGTACGGGTTCATTGCTTTGGTTGATTTTTCGAAGTTCTTGAGCACTTCTATGAAAACACGGACTTGAGACTAAAAAATTTTAAGTTAATCCTGAAAGCTAAATAATTATTTATAAGTAAGTAGAAAATATCGTATATATATTTTTATTAAATGTAAACAATAATGATATTGCCGAATAATTTTTATTTTATTTTTTCATATATTCTATTTTTTAAAATTTATTTATCTTTTAATATCCCATTTAAAATTTTGTAATGTCAGTTGTAATGTCAGTGTAATGGTAGAAGTGATTTGTCTTCTCGGAAGACGATACTCGTATGTCACGTAAGTGCATTCTATGGTATAGTATCTTTGATGCGTCTCATATGATGATAAAGCGGGGGGGGGGGGGATTGATATTTTTTTCTATGAAACCCATCAATGGTTTTTTTTCATTTCTTGTCTCAAAATACTCATTTATGGTGATTTGAAATTTTTTTGAAATATTCGAGGAAATTGTCAATTGATTTTAGTAGTTTGAATGGATTAATTTAATGGGTTTCATTGAATTTTATAACAATAGTCTAATATTTTTCTAATTATTTTGAAGTGATTTGAATTTGAAATTTTTATTCTTTTTGAATTCGAGAAAATTCTCGATTGATTTTGATGGTTTGAAAGAAGTTTCAAAGCTTTTTTTTCCTCCTATACAAATCATGGCATTTCTAGAACTTTTTAAAGGTTGCAGGGATTAATTTAATGGTTTTGACTGAGTTTTATAATAATATTCTAATATTTTTCTAATTAATTTATAGTGATTTGAATTTGTGTTATTCTTTTTGAATTCAAGGGAATTCTCGATTGATTTTAATGGTTTCAATGGAGTTTCAGAGCTTTTTTTTCTCATAAAAATCATGGCATTTCTAGGACTTTTTGACAGGTTCCAGGAATTAATTTAATGGTTTTCACTGAATTTTATAATAATATTCTAATATTTTTCTAATTAATTTATAGTGATTTGAATTTTTGTTATTCTTTTTGAATTCAAGGGAATGCTCGATTGATTTTAATGGTTTGAAAGGAGTTTCAAAACTTTTTTTTTCTCTTATAAAATCATGGCATTTCTAGGTCTTTTTGACAAGATCCAGGGATTAATTTAATGGTTTTCACTGAATTTTATAATAATGTTCGAATATTTTTCTAATTAATTTATAGTGATTTGAATTTGTGTTATTCTTTTTGAATTTGTGTTATTCTTTTTGAATTCGAGGGAATTCTCAAGTCATTTTAATGATTTGAAAGGAGTTTCAACACTTTTTTTTCCTCTCATAACAATCATTGCATTTTTAGGTCTTTTTGACAAGTTCCAGGGATTAATTTAATGGTTTTCACTGGATTTTATAATAATATTCTAATATCCTTCTAGTTAATTTACTCAGAATAAATCAAGACTTCCACGGTATTTCAGTAATTCCTTCTCTTTTTATATTTTCGAGAAATATCAGAGAAATCCAGTTAAAGCACTCAATATTTCCAACAGTTAACTTGGAAGAAAAATACGTCATTGTAAACTGAACCTTGACACATGGTACCCTTTATTCTCCAAATGAGTCAGGGGCGTGCTTGTGAAGAGAAAGGTCGGGTCTCCCAGAATTTGGGAAAGAAACAAAATATAAAACTCTAAAGTTTGATTATTTCCTCAAATTGTGGCTCTGAATACAGACGATTTTATAAATGATTTCTAACCGTGTAACTCAAGTGTAACCTGAAAATCGGAAAGAAAATAGAAAATGTTGGAGTCAACTTTGCCATATGAGTAGCTTATACCAATTTATATTAATCCTGAGATCAACAGAAGTTTTGGTGGGACTGACGTTACAACAATGACTCTCGACCGTACGACGAATCATTTCTCAACTCGGACATGATTTTCGACTCGCAAAAAAATACAAGCATAAAGGTGGTAGTTGGGTGTACCATTTAAACCATAAATTGTTGTGGGCTAGAATTAAGGTAGGAATCAGAAGATTATTCATCGTAGCGTGCTACGCCCCAATTGATAGCGATTCGAGGGAAGTCAAAGACGCCTTCTGGGATACTTTAAATGATACAATTAGTACTTGCGATCAAGATGAAAGAGTAATTTTGTTAGGAGATATGAACGGATGGTTCGGCGTCCAACGTCAAGATACAGATACAGAAAGGGTACTAGGTAATTTTGGGAATCCAAGAAAAAATTATGACAGGGAGAAGTTAGTTAGCTTATGCTTAGAAAAGGGCCTATTTATAACAAATACTTAGTTTCGACATAAAATGATCCACGCGTACACCTGGTCTAAAGGAAATAAACGCGGTACAATTGACTTCCTTATTGCGGATGAAAGACTGAGGGAGCTAGTTGAAGATACAAGAGTAATAAGGGGATCCAATTGCAATAGTGATCACTACCTTTTAGTGTCCAAAATAAACTTAGGACGGGGATGGAGAAGAAAAAAGACAACAAAAACGAAGCAAACGCCAATCAAGATTGAAAATTTACAAAAACCGGAAGTGTGTATAGATTTTCAGAAGAAGATAAACGAACGCATAGATGAGGCAACTTGGCAGGCGCTTAGAATCAATGAAGATATAGAGGGCGCGTGGACTATGTTACGGGATATCATTATTAAAACTGCGATTGGAGTATGTGGTACGGCGGTTATAAGAAGAAAATCTGGTGATGCATGATAGATTGATGAAATTAAGGCAGCCCAAAAAGAAAAGAAAGAAGCGTACGAGAGAAAGTTAAATATGGCATGTCTTAGCGATGAGGAGAGAAACAGACTTGAAAATGATTACAGATACAAAAAGAGAAAAGTTAAACGACTAGTCAAGGAAAGTAAAGATAAAATCAGAGCAGAAGAAGAGAAGAAATTACAAAACGACTTTCAAGGAACCATGAAAATAATATTGAAACAGATGAACAAAAATAAAAGTACAGAAAAGACGCCTTCTGGGACACTTTAAATGATACAATTAGTACTTGCGATCAAGGTGAAAGAATAATTTTGCTAGGAGATCTGAACGGATGGGATGGCGTCCAACGTCAAGATACAGAAAAGAGCCTATTCATTACAAATACTTGGTTTCAACATAAAATGATCCGCACGTACACCTGGTGCAAAGGAAATAATCACAGCATAATCGACTTCATTACTGCGGATGAAAGACTAAGGAAACTAGTTAAAGATACAAGAGTCATGAGGGTATCCGTATGCAATACTGATCATTACCTTTGAGTCTCCAAAATAAAACTATTTCAGTTGGAGATTCATTGTTTTAGTTGAAAATTCAACATTTTCGTTTGAAATTCAACTATTCTTGTAAAAAATCGAACAATTTTGCTGAAAATCCGCTTTTTTAGATAGCAATTCGATTTTGAACGGAAAATTCAACTATTCTATTTTTGGTTGAAAATTGGTCTTTTCGGGATGAAAATTAATCTATTTGGTTGAAAATTGACATTTGTTATTTAAAAATAAAATTACTTATTTGTGAATGTATATAATTTGTGGAAAATTCGACACATTTTTTTAGAAAATTAATCTTTCTGATTAAGAATCCATTTTTTCAGTAGGTATATAATTGAACTATTTATTTTAGTTAAAGATTCATCAGTTTCGTTGGAAAGTATTTTCTCCAAATACTGTTAAATTTTTCGTAGAGTAATCTTTTCTACTTCAATATTCAACAATTTCACTGAAAATGTGTCTTTTTTAATTAATAATCCAACTATTTCGTTGAAATTTCACGTATTTTGTGAAAAATCTTTTTTTTTTGTACAAAATGATCTTCTTTGACAATTAATTTCTCTGTTTAAAAATCCTTATTTTCGGTTATATTTATATTTATGTTGAATATTAATTTTTTAGATTGGAAATAAAATTATATAGTTGAAAGCTAAACTCTTTTGATTAATTTCTTTTTAGTTGAAGATTAAAATTTTTTATTACAGTTGAAATTTTTTGTTGAAAATCATTTTTTTAAATGAAAATTTACGTGCATAATTTTTTGTTGAAAATTCTACTATTTGGTGGAAAATTCATGTATTTTGGTAAAAATTCGTCTTTTTTGTTAGAAAATTAATCTCTGAGTTCGAAATTCATTTATTTCTTTGAAAGTCTAATTTTTTCGTTGAAAATTTAATAATTTTTTTGAAACTTATGTTTCTTTTGTTGAAGATAAATTTTTTGTGTGAAAATTTAAAGTTCCATTGGTTGTTGAACAGCGGTCTGTTTTAGTTAAATATTTATCTGTTTTAGCTGAAAAGTACATCATTTTGCCGTCTAATTTTTATACAATATGAATCTTCTTGGCTGAAAATTCACTTATTTGTTTTAGAATTGAGATCTTTTGTTGAGATTTATTTTTTATTTATTCAATTGTTTTGTTTCATTTGCAAATTGATGCATTTTGTTACAAAATCGTCTGCTCGAGTAGAACAGTATTATTTTTCGTGAAATATGTTTTGTTTCATTAAAAATACGCTTATTTCGTGTTGTTGTAATAAAATGTTTTCCATGAAAATTGAACCACGTATTTAATTTTTTTGGTGAAAACTGTTTTTTTTTTAGACGAAATATCAACTACATATAAAATCATTGAAATGTTTGTGCAATCTGCTGAAATCAATGTCACATCTGGTAAAAATGGGTTTGTAAATATTGTCCGTCAAATAAAAATGTAAAAAATAAATGCAGTAGAAAGATTAACCGTTTATCATGACACTAAGAAAATTTTATTTCTGAAATTAGAAAAATATTTTAAATGTAGGCTCCAAAGAAATTCTAAATTCTAAAATATGTGGCTTTTATGATCTTTCAGTCTCCGACGATCGAACTATGACGAGACTCTATCTAGGATTGATGAAAAAAAGGTTATACAAATACGATTACACTCTACTCTACTAAAGTCTACTTGAGTTTCTTTTAGTGAAACAGACTCACTACCCAAAAAATCCTGCGGGTTTTTCCCATAGGACTTCGAATTTTTATAATGGCATTTTAATTAGTCTTTGAGTAACTGAACGATGCATGTGATGGGGGTACAACTTCTGGGCAGATATCGCGCACCTATCGTGTTATCTTGTTACTTATCATTCGATTACGCAAAGACTAATTAAAATTCTACTCTGAAAATTGGGGGTCCTGTTTTTGATTTTAGAAAATGATGGTGAAATTTCAATTTTTTCAAATTTCCTTTCGACCGTATAAGAAATGATATAAAAATGTATAAAAAACATCATGAGTGAAGTTTTGTTTGACGCATTATGAAAAGAGTTACAAGCGTTTGAAAATAAGCGTCTCCAACGCCTTTCCACGTTTAGCGCAACAGATCACGGTGTGAAGGTGACCACGAAGAAGAAAACAGCCCGGGGGGCGAGAACATTTATTTGAGGAAAAATTTGCGAAATATCGTGTTTTGACTCGTATTGTTCGCGACAGTGAATACGGGAAGTTCTAAAAAGTGTTCAGTGTAAAAAGTAGTGTAATTTCTGTGTTATTTTCTACACCGCTTGCTTCATTCTGCATGTGATTCAAGATGAATGATGCACATTTTTTTTTTTTTTCTAAAAATTTGAACCCCTTTTCCCGCCTGTAAAATACCAACAGATTTTCAACCCCCCCCCCCCCCTCTCCCGAACTGTTTTGGTTGAAAATTAACTTTTTTGCAGATAATTCATCTTTTTAGGTTGAAAATTAAACTTATTCTTTGAAAGTTGATCTGCCTTGTTAACAATTTCCTTTCTGGTCCAAAATCAATTTTTTAAACTGGAAATGTAACTATTTGGTTAAAAATTCAACCGTTTGGTTGGAAATTACCTTTTTGTTGAAAATTCAAATTTTTGTTGAAAATTCAAATTTTTGTGGAAAATTCAAATTTTTTGTAGAAAATTCGTTCTTTTGGATTGAAAATTCCTAAATTCAACTGTTTTATAAAAAAAGTTAATGTTTTGAATGAAATTTTAATTTTTCAATTTTCGTTAGAAATTGATCTTTCTTTATTTAAAAATTCAACTATTTGGTTGAAAATTTATTAATTTTGTTGAGAATTCATCTTTCTTACTAATAAATCAATCTTTTTTCATTAATCGAAAAAATTCGATTTTTGTATGTAATTACTAAGAAATTTACACAAGATTGTATCGTATATATTGAATAACATTTATTTAATATTTTTGTATAGATTATAACGGTCTGTAACGCTACGCATTTTTTAAGATAATAATAAAAATAATCAGGGAGGTAGTTTTTGGAGAAAATCGATTTTTGTATTTTATTAAAATGAAAACATTCTGCACATCTAATAGAAAACTGTATTATTGGAATATTTTTGTTAACATAATAACATTCAATTTATTAATTATGAATATCAACGAAAAATAGTTTATTTATGGAAATTTCAAAAAGTATATTGCTATTAATTCGGAAGTGGTAGATAAGAGAAAAATTCGTGAATAATAAATAACTTTTCGGTAAAAACAACTCGAGCTGTTCCAAAGTAATAACCGAACCGATAATAATTATGAAAATTCGGTAAGGTAAAAGTTAAAAATTATAATTACGTATAAGTTGAAGAGAAAATATAGGATAGTGCGATATTTTATTTGATAAATTCAAGAAAAATTATATATACATATAATAAAAAATAGATCAAACAACCACCGCAGGATCCCACTGGGACTAATCGCCATGCTAGAACCGGGGAAAATCACACCTATGGCCACACCTCACGACCGTCAGATGGATGGCCTACACACACACAGAAATATATATATATGAACCCCCATTCGGTTCGGTTTTGATCCCTTAGGAATCGAACCGAAGGGCCTATGACAAAGCCACCGAACGCGTCCTTGGGTTGCGGATAGAGGGTCCCTGTAGCAAGGGTTTCTGCTGAATATGGTTACAATAATTAATAAGCAGTCGACGAAAATTGTCCAGGAATGGTCCCGAAGGAATAACCCCTAAGCGGAGGCATGACAACCGTGCCGAAAGCTGAATGGCACCTGGGTGAGGTGTCTCAAACGGTGACTCTGGGATACCGGGCGACCTCTCAGAGTATGCAGCCTTATCCTTGCATGCGGGGCTCTACAAGGATGGACGAACCCTTTTCCCTAGCTGTTCGTGGGAACAACAATGATAACATCAAACATAGTTGTAGTAAGTGCAGTTTAAAACAATTGAACGCGCAGGGCTCCCGACAATGGGTGGGATAACAATGCCGACTATCCTAGAGTTGGGGGAGCCAATCAAGACGAAGTCAATGCGATTGACCAACAGAATTTCATTACTTTTAAGTGGACGGATCGACTCAGGGATGACCTGCTGGAGTGCTATGATACCAGTTTGGCCCCTAAACGAAAAGGTTACATGGCGCGACTGCATACTCTGTGGTGCGAGAAATACCCAGAGCTCTCGCATATTTCGCATAAACGTCTGCGAAACCGTGCCGAGGTACTCCGGAAAAGGGGTTATATAAGCGGAGCGCCTACTCAATCGCAGCCAGAACAAGCCGGCAACAGAGAAATAGATTCGACACTGAGACCAACCGTCAGCAGGCATCCAATAGAGGAAGAACGATGATTCATGGAGATTCATGGAGCTTCGTGGAGATTTTTTCGAAGAACCCGACCTCCGGACTATCAATTGTAGGGTGTATAATGCAGCGAGAGCTTTGGCAGATGCACACCATAGAACAAAACCAACGGTTGATCATAAGACCAAAAGACGAATGCATCAACTCAGCACAAAGATAGGCTGGTCAAGGAAGTACGCGTCCCGCATTTAGTGTGTGATTGAATACATAACATCTGGTAGGACTTTCACAGCCAAGGTTCGAAAGTTCGCGCGCGAACTGCGGATCTTTCATAACACACTTAACAAGTCAAAGCTACTGACCATCAGGCAGCATATTGTTGACAGAATAGGAGTACTATCTAACGCTACGAGAAGTCTAGAGCGAAGAGAGAGGTGGGTCAGAGAAAATCAACAGTTTTTGTCTGATCCATCTCAACTCTTCCAAGACCCTCCAGTTACTGTCGTCCACCCGCCCACACCAGAGGAGGTCGAGGCATTTTGGAGAGAAGGCTACGAAGTCCAGCATCCACTGAAAGAACACTCAAAGAATATAAATAGCTTCAAGGAGCTGTGCAGTGCCCTCATAACTATTACATTGTTGGTAACAAATTAGTCTTTACTGGTTGAAAATTTAAATATTTTGTTCAATTTTGTTTTCAGTTTGTCTGAAAAATAATTTTCCTTACTGAAAATTTAACTATTTCATTTTGGGTTGGAATTTTATCTTTTTTAGTTTAAGATGGAACTATTTGATTAAAAATTCATCTTTTTTAGCTGAAGATTCAAGTTCTTCATTAAAATTTAACTATTTTGTTGAAAATTCGTTTTTGGGGGGGGGGGGTTGAAAATTAATCTTCTCTTTTGAAAAAACAAGTTTGTTAAAAATTCAATATTTTGGTTAATGATTCATCATTAGTTGAGTTTGAAATTCATCTTTTTGTTTGAATATCAACCTTTTTTAGTTGAAAATTCAACTTTTTGGTTAAAAATTCATATAATTTCTTTAAAATTAATTTGTTGGTAAAAAGTTAATATTCTCGGCGAAAAATTCATTTAAAAAAAATTAAAATTCTTGGTTGAAAGTTGAACTATTGTGTTAAAAATTCATATGATTTCTTTCAAATTAATTTTTTGTTGTAAAAAATTAATCTTCTTGGCGAAAAATTCATTAAAAAAAATTAAACTACTTGGTTAAAAGTTGAACTATTGTGTTAAAAATTCATATAATTTTTGGAAAATAATTTTTTTTTTTGTGAAAAATTAATCTTCTTGGCGAAAAATTCATTTACAAAAAAAATTAAACTACTTGGTTGAAAGTTCAACTTTTTTGTTACAAATTTTTTCTTTCTATTAATGATTTATAATTTTAGTTGAAAATTAATCTTTTTTGATGAATATTTAACTATTTTGTTTAAAATCCATTTTTTCAAATCAATTTTTTTTTTAGTTTAAAATTCAACTTTTTTGGGTAAAGACGAATCTTCTTAGTTGAAAATTAATCTTTTTTTTTGTTGAAAATTCAACTTCTTGATTGAAAGTTGAAGTAGTTTGTTAAAAATTAATTTTCTTTTGTTAATGATTCATCATTATTTGAGTTAAAAATTTATCTGTTCCTATGAAAATTAATATTTTTTAGTTGAAAATTCCATTTTTGGGTTTAAAATTCATATAATTTCTTGACAATTCATCCTTTTTTGGTAAAAAATTAATCTTTTTGACTAGAAATTTATTAAAAGAAAATTAAACTACTTGGTTATATGTTGAACTTCTTTGTTAAAAATATTTTTTTCTTGATAATAATTTATCATTTTAGTTGAAAACTCATCTGTTTGGTTAAAAATTTAAATATTTTGTTTCAAAAATTTTTTTTTCTTCAATTTTTAAGTATAAAATTCAACTTTTTTGGGGTAAAGACGAATCTTATGGATTGAAAATCAAATTCGTTTCATTTTTGGTTTCTCATTTTTAGTTCAAATTTCAATTATTTGGTTAAAAAATCGTCTTCTTTAGTTCCAAATTTAGCTATTTTTTTGAAAATTTGTTTCATTTTTTCGCTAAAAATTAATTTTTTGAGCTAAAAAATTAAAATATCTCATTTTAGGTTTAAAATTGATCTGTTTTAGTTCAAAATTCAACAATTTGATTGAATATTCATATTTTTAGTTGAAAATTAAAATTCTTTATTGAAATTTAACTATTTAGTTAAAAATTGGTTTTATTTTTGGGGATGAAAATTAACTTTTTTAACTGAAAATTTAACTATTCCATTTTTGGTTGAAAATTGATCTCTATTATTTAAAAATGTAAATATTTGGTTCAAATTTGTTTTCATTTTGGCTGAAAATTAATTTTCTCAAGTGGAAATTTACTTATTCAATTTTGGTTGAAATTTTATCTTTTTTAGTTTAAAATTCAACTATATTTGATTAAAAATTCATCTTTTTTAGTTAAAAATTCAAGTACTGTATTGAAATTTTATTTTTTTTATTAAAAATTCGTTTCATTTTTATTTTATCCTTTTTAGTTTAAATTTGAATTATTTGGTTAAAAATTTGTCTTTTTAGTTGAAAATTTAGCTGTTTTATTGTAAATTCGTTTTACTTTTTGGCTAAAAATTATTTTTTTGAACTGAAAACATTAACTGTTTCATTTTACGTTTAAAATTCATCTTTCTTAGTTCAAAACTCAACTATTTGGTTGAATATTCATCTGTTTTAGTTGAAAATTAAAATTCTTTATTGAAATTTAACTATTTTGCTGAAAGTTCGTTTTATTTTTGGGGAAGAAAATTAACTTTTTTAACTGAAAATTTAGCTATTCCATTTTTGGTTGAAAATTGACCTCTATTAGTTGAAAATTTAAATATTTCGTTCAAATTTATTTTCATTTCGGCTGAAAAAAAATTTTCTTCACTGAAAAATTTAATTATTTCATTTTTGGTTAGAATTTTATCTTTTTTAGTTTAAAATTCCACTATTTGGTGGAATGTTCATCCTTTTTAGTTGAAAATTCAAGTATTTGTTTGAAAATGTAATAGTTTTGTTGGAAATTCGTTTCATTTTTGGTAGAAAATTAATTTATTTTACTGAAAATTCAAATTTTCCATTTTAGATTCAAAATAGATCATTTTTAGTTCTTTTTTAATTTTTTCTTTTTATTAATTATTGTTTAAATAATTTTAGTTGAAAAATGAATCTGTTAGTTTTCAACCAAAAATTGAATAGTTAAATTTTCCGTTAAAAAAAATAACTTTCAACAAAATAGATTTTTCAGTCAAAAGAGAAAAAAAAATCAACTCAATTGTTGAATTTGCAAACAAGAGAGGGGTTTCTCTAGAAAACAATTAAATTGTCAACAAAAAAGTTAATTTTCAACCAAATAGTTCAATTTCGAACTAAAAACGATCTACTATCAACCAAAAAGGGAATAGTTAAATTTGCAGTTGAAAAAATTGACTTTCAACCCAAAAAACCGAATTCACAACAAAATATTTCAATTTTTAACCAAAAATTGTTGAATTTTCAACTAAAAACTATCAATTTTCAACCAAAAATGGAATAGTTAAATTTTCAGTTAAAAAAAATTGAATTTTCAACTCAAAAGTATTAAGATTTTAACAAAAATGGAATAGTACATTAAAAAAAATGTGTTTCTAACAAAATAGTTACGGTTTCAATCAAAAACATGATTTTTCAACAAAAAAGTTCATTTTCAACCAAACATTCCCATTTACTACCAAATTGTTGAATTTTGAAGCCAAGAATACGAATTTTCTACAAAAAAGTTAAATTTGCAATAAAAAAATGAGAATTTTTATGAATAAAATTGATTTACGACCAAAAACTAAAATTTAAAATAAAATTATGAATCTTCGAACAACCATTTTTTTTTATTTTCAATACAAGAGGATGAATTTTAAACAAAACATTTGAATTTTCGACAAAAAAGGATTACTTTAACAAAATATTTGAATTTTCAACAAAATAATGTAACCATGAACAAAATAGTGGAATTCCTTACCAAATAGCTGAATTTTCAATCCAAAAATACGAATTTTCTACAAAAAAGTTAAATTTTTGATAAAAAAATGTGAATTTTTAAGAATAAAATTGATTCACGACCAAATAGTTCAATTTTACAATAAAATTATGAATCTTCAACCAAAATTTTATTTTTTTATTTTGAACCCAAGAGGATGAATTTTAAACAAAGGATTTGAATTTTCGATAAAAAAGGATTACTTTAACAAAATAGTTGAATTTTCAACCAAATAGTTGAATTCTTTACCACATAGCTGAATTTTCAACCAAGAAAATTAATTTTCAATCAAGAGTCGAATTTTCAACAAAATACATCAATTTTAACTAAAATAGTTGAACTTTCAACTAGAAAACATAATTTTTCAACCAAAAATGGAATAGTAGAATTTTCAGCCCAAAAAGATTAATTTTCAACAAAATACATTAATTTTCTGCCAAAATAGTTGAATTTTTGACCCAAAAAGATGAATTTTCCAAAGATTAGTTGAATTTTCGACAAAAAAAGATGACTTCAAAAAAATAGTTGAATTTTCAACAAAATAATTTAACTTTCAAGAAAATAGTTGAATTTTGAAGCCAAAAATAAGAATTTTCTACAAAAAAGTTAAATTTTCAATAACATAATGTAAATTTTTGAAAAAAAAATTGATTTACGAACAAATAGATGAATTTGAAAATAAAATTGTGAATCTTCAACCAAAGTTTTTTTTTAAATTTTTAATCCAAGAGGATGAATTTTAAACAAAACATTTGAATTTTCGACAAAAAAGGAATAATTTAACAAAATAGTTGAATTTTCAACCAAATAATTGAATTCTTTACCAAATAGCTGAATTTTCAACCAATTAAATTAATTTTCTATCAAAAGTCGAATTTTCAACAAAAGACATCAATTTTAACTAAAATAGTTGAATTTTCAACTAGAAAAGATAATTTTTCAACCAAAAAAGGAATAGTTGAATTTTCAGCAAAAAAAAAGAATTTTCAAGAAAATACATTAATTTTCTGCCAAAATAGTTGAATTATGAACCCAAAAAGATGAATTTTCCAAAGATTAGTTAAATTTGGGACAAAAAAAATAGTTGAATTTTCAACAACATAATTTGACTTTCAACAAAATAGTTGAATTTTGGAGCCAAAATTACGAATTTTCTACAAAAAAATTGAAATTTTCAATAACAAAATTTGAATTTTGGACAAAAAATTGATTTACGACCAAATAGTTGAATTTTAAAATAAAATTATGAATCTTAAACCAAAAAAATTTACAACAAAATATAAACATTTTCAAACAAATAGTTTAATTTTCAACTTAAAACTATCGATGTTCAACCAAAAATGGAAAAGCTAAATTTTAAGTTAAAAAATTGAATTTTCAACTTGAAAATAATAAGATTTTAACAAAAATGTAATAGTACATTAAAAAAATAGTTAAAAAAA